>JAOPUL010007422.1:38163134-38173182 GCA_027564515.1 Octopus rubescens
GGGTTCATGGTTTCACTAAGGTTAGAAATTTATAGATTTACTGTTGCAAAGACAAAATTAAAATGAAGCAGAGCAACTGGAAAAGCACGTATTTACACTATGAATGTGTATTGACATAGCTGTAGTGGAAAATACAAGACGAATCTTCAGTCGCGCACGGGAAGGAAATCTTGGTTCAAGGTGAAATTTTCTGAATGTCTTGGCGGGCCATAAAAAACTCCGTGGCGGGCCGTAATTTGCCCACCCCTGGCCTAGAGGAAACATTAGATTTTCCTCTGTGTTTACAGATGAAATAGAACTGTAATGTTAAGGTAAATCCACAGAGAGAGATAACTGAACTGGTGAATTTTATTATAGAAAACACTTGCACAGAGTGCCACGTAGTGGAACTGAACCCACAACCATGTGGTTGGAAACTGAATTCCTTACCACACAGCCACGTCTGTTTAAGATGTGTGGAAGAGGTGCTGGTACAATAAATACTAAGAATGTACAGAAAATAGACTTCCTTGAATGGGGAGATCCTTAGAAGTAGAAGATAGCTTACGTTACCTAAGCGATCAAGTTAGCAGTGGAGGTGGAAGCTCTGAAAGTGTAGTTGCTAGAATAAGAACAGGATGGGCAAAGTTCAAGAGCTACTATCTTTGTTGGTAACAAAGGGCCTCTCCATTAGAATGAAAGGCAGATTGTATGATACCTGTGTATGAACAGTTATGCTACATGGCAGTGAAACATGGGCTGTGACAGTAGAGGACATGCAAAGACTTGAAGGAAATGAAATCAGCAATCTCTGCTGGATGTGCATGCGTGATAGTGTAAATGATTTAAGAGAAAGATTGGGTATCAGGCATCAGATGTGTGCAAGAGAGAAGATTGCGCTAGTATAGTCATGTGATGCGTATGGATGAAGAGAGCCATATAAAGAAGTGCCGATTTCTAATTGTGGAGGGAACCTGTGGAAGAGGTAGACCCAGGATGAAGTGGTGAGAAATGATCTTCAGATGTTGAGCCTTACAGAGATGACAAGGGACCAAGATCTCTGGTGATTTGCTGTGCTTGAGAAGACACATCGAGCAAAGTACAATTGTGGCCATCCATACATACAGGTGTGTCCTTTACAACCATTCCCCCCCCCCACTTCACACACATAAGCTGTCCTTTGTCAAAACACCTCTATAACCCATCTTCACACCATCCTCCCTCATGTGCCTCTGCTCACCCTCCATGCTCTAACATATCTACCATACCCCCAGCCCAGCCACTCCCATTTTCTCTAATCACTTGCTACAACTATGTCTTCCCCATCTCTAAACATCTCCCCTCACACTTTTATGGAATATACCCTCTATCTCCTCTATAATACTTATACTCCTCCCACTGTCCGTGTAGATAGGACCCCCAATACATCTCCAACACCATTTATTTCACTATCTTTCTCGCTAACTCTCTCTCTCCTTCCCTGTCCTACTAGGATAGCTAAGTATCTCTATAGTAAGACAACTTTCTCTGTCCCTCTATTATACTCTAACCTCTCACCTGGCTCACAGCCACTTCTCTCAGTTCCACGCCCTCTCTCAGCTGAGAGGTCTTTGTCTTACAAGCTACTTGGTGACCTCACTGGTGCTGGTGCCATTTAAAAAGCACCCAGTACATGCTGTAAAGTGGTTGTCATTAGGAAGGGCATCAGATCATAGAAACCATACCAAAGCAGACAGTTGAAGCCTGGTGCAGCTTCTGTCAAACCGTCCAACCCATGCCAGCATGGAAAACAAACGTTAAATGATGATGATGATGCTTTTCAGTTAAACATAGACAAATTTGCTATTTCATTTCATTTGTGGCTATGGCTTAATAAAGAGTTTTACTCTTTTTTTCCTTAATTACAAGATGGGATTCTATTATAATAATCCATTTTGAAATAATTATTCCTGGGAAATTATTATATTTTAATAAACCAGCTTGTAAGTATCAATTTTCAGCATCTTCAGATAATGACAATGATCACAGTTTATATCACTGTGTTATATGTGGTAAATTATCCTCTATTATAGTTCTCACAACTTCATACAAATGCATCCATACAAGAAAGAAGCTACATCACTTTAATATCCATGGTAAATCAGTATAGGTTATAATCCCTGATATCTGTGGTAAAGCATGTTGCCGAAAGCAACTACTCACAAACAAGAGAGAAGTGATATCTATGGCAAATCATTTTCTTTAGATTGTAATTTAACTATTCACAAACATATTCATACAGAAGAGAAATCATATTATGATGTGTATTGCAAATCACTCTCTTAAAGTGGTAAAATAACTAGTTACAAATATTCAAAGAGAAAAACCCTATCTCAGCTATATCTATGGTGTGACCTCTGTCTTGATTGAATCCTAACTAATATTTTTCATCATCATTATAATTTCAGCTCATTTGGCACCTTATGCCTGAGTCATCTCAAAACAAATTCAAATTTCTGGTCTGAGTTATATATGCAGATAGCATAAAATCTGTCTGCTGATATGCAACAGTGCCACACAAGTAAAACAAAATTAAATTTTGAATTAGAAGCAGCTCTAATAATGTAAACATTACTGATGTTACATACTTAATGAAAGTGTTTTGTTTATGTGCTTATTGGCTGTGGGATTCAATGACACTAAATACCTCAAACCAGTCACTTTCTTAAAATATGATTGCCATTTTTGAAGTACCCAAACAAAATTTCAAATTCCTTCTAAATAGGTCAACAGAGAAATCTGTAATATTTTACATTTTAGAAATGGAAAATGATCTATATTTGAGGGAAAGAAAGGAAATAATTCTCAAGATATTTGACATAGTGATCTTCTCAAATTCCACCAAACAGGTAATCATATGAAAACTGACTATGCACTAGGAGGAACACATGGAAGAGGGCTCATGCAAGGAAGCTTGCCAAATATCAGGAATTGGTAGAGCAGTGCAGAAATCAGGGCTTGTAGGCACAGGCACATTGCAAGGCAATTGAAGTGGGCTGCCAAAGTTTTGTGGGGCATTCATTCTGCAAAGCTCTGACTGGTTCAGTAAAGAGGAAGGCTATAGATTCAATCACTGAAGCTGCAGGTGGCTTTGAATAAAGAGGGCAGGCCAGTGGTATGTTGCTACTAGGATGCAAGCTGGGACTTGATCAACCCCAGCTGAGTCAACTGGGTGAGGTGGATCTGATATCTGAGACTCCAGAAACATCACTGACGATGCATCTATAAGATGTATCTTAAAACTAAGACACTTAGTAAAAATGGCTGAAATTTCATATTTCTAACAGTTGAGACTATGGAATTTTTTCATCTAAATGCGCCTACTACTTTTGGAGCAACCAAATCTGTAATCCTATTCTAATTCTGACTATATGTTTTCCAGCACCCCCAATGCTGATTAAATATCCTCAGTAATAAAAGTTATTAACTACTATAGAACTTTCGCAACATGGAATTATTTTAGGCAAATGCTTTATTCATTGTCAGCTATACCTCTTGTGCATATCACATTGGGTACATTGTATGGAATTTTTATTTACACCTTTTCTACATGTTGAGCTTGGCCATTTCACTGATGGCATTAGAGTCTTCTTTTTTACTTACTAAAACTTTAGTCCTTGGTATGTTCACTCTGAGACCTCTAGATTCAAGGTTTTGTTTCCACATCTGGAATTTCTTCTCTAAACCTTCCACAGTCTCTGCTTTAAGAAGTAGAACATCAGTATATAGGAATTTCCATGAGCAACCAGTCTTGAACTCCATTGTTGTGGCATGGAGGGCTAAAATAAATAGGAAGGTGCTACGAACCAAGCCTTGATGAATACCTACTTGCTCTCTAAATTCCTCTCTGATTTCATTGCAAATGCTCACTTTGCTGACTGCATCTCTATACATGGTTTGTACCACTTTCACCAGCCATTCATTAGTTCCTAGTTTCCTTACCAACCACCAGGCTTATAGATTGTGATACTCTGTCAAAGGCCTTCTCTAGATCAACAAATGTTAGGTAGAGAGGCTTAACTCTTAGCGAAGAACTTTTCTCGTAGTTGTTTCATTATGAAAAACGCATCAGTGGTACTTTGACCTGGAACAGATCCAAACTGCTTTCTCTTTTTCATAACTTGACATATTAGTCCAATACAACTGGAGTTGCTTCTTTCTAAAGGAGTATCTCATTTGCCTTTATAATAGTTGATGGTTATAGCGTTACACCAGCCATTGGGTAGACATCTCACTGTATTAGTTGACTATGCAGATGATTAGCTTGAGCCTATTCTAACATATTTTTAACATCTCAGTGAGAATACCAGATACACCAGCTGCTCTCTCCACAACTTCACATCCTTAATGGTCATTTTGATCATATAACTGTTTACTTCAGTGGCTGCTCCATCTGTTGGGTATACTTCAAGTAGATCTGCTTCCTTCCACTCACTTTCCACATTCAACAATCACATGTAATTACATTTTCAAATCACTTTCTTCCCAGGGTCAGTAGGGCCACCATCATTTCAAAAACACTTTTCTCCAACAACATCTTAGTTCATCCTGAAACTTTGCCTTGCAGTATATAACACTTTTGTCTCTGATCCTCCCAATACTGAACACTGACAAACCTCCTTCTTTTGGCTTCTCTCCTCACAATGTAAACTTGTCATCTAGCAACATGGTATTGATTCCTGCTACCGTATTTCTTCCATTCTTTCTAAGCCTTTCTTTAGCTTCCGTGGCTCTATTATTGGTAATATTCTACCACTGTTAATTTTCATCTAACTGGAACTTTGCTCCAGTCACAAATCTAGTTTATCTTTCAGTAAGTTGTCTCATAGAAGCTGCTTGTTGTCTTCTATATCTGCCTCCTTATCACCTTAAGCATTATCTAGAATTGCTCTAAACATATATTTAGTAGAAGACTGTTTCAGTTTCCACAAATACCTTCACCAAAATGTTTTTCATTTTTCAGTCCTAACTCTTATTATAAAGTCACTAGTCAGTTGTCTTTGTTGGTTGGTACATTGTTCACTATGAGAACATTTAGTATTTACAACTATTTATTTATTGTTTCCTACTGAGAATTAAACGTATCCTGCTTACATGTTCATCTGATTGGAATGTGATCTAGTTGGTTGGTTGGTTGGTTGGTTTCCTGATGTGCAATGTTGCAACACACATTAACTTGCCTCTACTCTAGCCTCCCTATGATCTCATCAGACCTACATTTCATTGTACCAACATTAATAGTTGCAGACTTGAGATTTTTTTTTATCTAATGAGGAGGATCTCCAATGGTGAGAGAGTTGATGCTTTAGGTTTTAAAAGGGTATGTGAGATGGCTTAATGACAGATGAGGAGTTCTTGCACATGGCCAGATATGCACAGCACTAGCATGATGAATATTAGTTCTATATATTCAATTTCAGTTTATCACTGAGTTTTGTAAGAGTTTGACCATGTTTTACTTACAAGCTTGATGCCCTTCCTGTCACTAAGCACTTTCAGTGTGGATTAGGTGCATTTTATCATATCACCAGCACCAGTGAGGTTATCTGTCAGGATTAAAATGTCTCATTCACACTGCGACACTTTTATTCAGAGTGTCCACTCACCTAGATAAGTTACCTTTACTACAGCTTATGTGTTCAATTCTTCCCCCACATAATTTAATTGAAGTTACTGCTCTTCTACTTAGGCTGCTTTAGCTTCAGCTTATGGACATGTCTTCCTTGTGAGACTGTGAATCAGCCTACAAGGATACATATATATATGTGTGTGTTTGTGTGTGTGTGTGTATATATATATATATATATTTAGAAAAGTTTTTGTTATGGCTGGTCAGAGAGTAACCATTGGTTTCGCATCTATAAGGCACTTAGCTGTGTAGGTGATTTATCAGATTTATTGGCCAGGGGTACATAACCTCTCTCCAGTTGTAGAGAGGTTATGTACCTCTGGCCAACTTGTTGCCTATACAGCTTTATAGTTGCAAAACCAATGGTCACTCTGACTGGCCATAACAAACAACGTTCTAAGTATTACTGCTCTAATGTTTTAGAGCATGCTTCTTTTCAGATATAAAAACTACTGACTGATATATATATATATATATATATATATATATACACATGATGACTTGCATATTTATTCTTAATACATTCCAGCAGATTTGAATGTGAATGTGTTAATCGCTGTTGTCTTCATCACAGGAGAACAGCTTCTCTTTTACAATGAATATGGGTTCATAACACACTTGATTCAAAAGTACAAAGGATTTTGGGACAGCCAATGAATCTAACAAGAGCTAATGGTCTTCTTTATAATTTTAGTGAACAAGCTGTTCACTGATTTGTGCTATCTGCCCACAGATAATAAATCGTTATATATATGGTGAGCAGTGAGATTCAAAATGATCACATGTATATCTATTCTTAATATTCCAGCAGATTTAAATGTGAATATGCTAATTGCGGTCGTGTTCGTCAGAGGAGAACAGCTTCTCTTTTATGACAATGATTTGAATACTTTCACTTTAATTACATGCTTTATATAACAACTTAAAATTTTAAATTATGGTAAAGTAATAATGTTATCTATTTGATAATGATAATAATAATGATAATTAGTCGAGCAGTATATTCCTGGTTATAACATATATCTAGTCGGAATGTTACTGACGGTTTTGCACTGACAATTGTACTTGGCAATATTGATGACCCTTCATGCCTTCGTGCCCAGTATAGAATTGAATATTGATGACCCTTCAGACATGCTGGCCAGAAGCTCATAGCCTTTTTTATGCTGGAAGTAAATATACAGTCCTGGTTGACTTGGTGATCAAAAAAGCAGAATGTAAAAGTGGTGGAAAGTTATAACCATTTCCAGGAGGGAAAGAAGAGTTGTCTCACATGGGACAATACTAGCTGTGGCCAAAGCAAGTCAGTCATGGGTGTACTTGTTTTCTATTCTTTAGTCTGAAAAAGAAAACAACTGTGTTGACAAAATGAATTTCCTATCACGAGGGCAGCGACAAAATATTTCACTTTTCAAGTTCAGGAAGGCACCCAGATTGTGTAAATTTTTTAGAATGATTTTCCTCTCAACCAAGCAAAGCTTGCAATGTCTACTTCCATTCAAATATGGTTCAGGCTATTTCAGCAGTTTCCAGTTGATTTTGAGAGGCATTCCTTCCTCTTTCAATCACCACTTACAGCTGGCTAATATTGTGCCTCTATTGGATTCTAACAGAGGATTACTTATCCTGACCTTAGTGGAGTTCTCATTATCCCAACATATTTCTGCATGTGTGTCCCCCTCCGTTGTTGTTGTTAGACAACACCACCTCTGATTCATAGACCATGGACTTCTGCATACCATTGACCTTATACATGGCACTCACTGTTAAATGTGTACATGAGTATCCTGCCCCTACGTACTAGGCACACAGCTAAATAAAATCCTTAAATTATGCCTATTGAATAATCTCCTTTACCTATGAGACTCTGTAAAATGCTTATCCACTAATCTAAGGAAGGCCCTTCTCATGCTGGTTTTCACATTGAGTGAGAAAAAGATGGGGCAAACCCGAAGACTTTATGGTGGTACTCTCTCTTGTGGGTGTTAAGGCTAGGTATATATGGGATGCAGTCCTTAAACCTGCTGGCTGCAAGAGCCTTTTTGTAATAGGGTCCCACTGTGTCAAAAACATCTTTATTCAAGGATGGGTTCAAAATCCTCTTACACACATCCTTTACAAGGTTTTTAAAGACTAAAAATCAATTAAAAGGGAACAGTGAACTTGCTGTGTTGAGTGGAAAAATCCAATGTTTTGAACAGAGTCCTTCATCAGGGAGAAATTAACGAGAGACAGCAGATATTTACATCCTCTGAAGATTATAGGCAGGTGGCAGCATTGATGTACAACAACCTTTCATTCGGTTTGTGGTAAGACCTATAAGGCTAAGTTCAACATCAGTTGTCTTTGACAACAAGACTGGTCAGCACACTCTACAATAATTAAAGACCAAACTGCCACTAACTTAAAATCCAACCATGGTAGAAAACACTTGTATTCACTTACTTTCTCTATTTCCCTCTCTTTTATCTACATACAATCACACAAGCTGTCTAACTGAAATATTAAAGTGAGCATGACATTCTCTAACAGGATCAGGCCACAATACTAATCTTATTTTTTCCAATTTCATTTCATTCTTTTATTTTCCTAGATCAGATGTGTTCCATTTTCAACTATTAACAATACAACAGATGATGAACTTAAATGACAGACTACTTTTATTTTTCATTGGACTTGTTCATCATTGTTAAATTAATCTACCTGTTAAATATGTGTGTATGTGTGTATAATGACAAATATTGAAGAATGGAGTTAGCAAATCATTTTAATACTTCATTTATAATTGTTTCACCATTATCTAATATAACCAATCTTGCGTAATGTTATTACCATATCAACAATCAATCATTACTTTCCATGTAGGATTTCTTTTATAGCACATGTTGAATATGAATCTGCAAAACTCCATAAAAAATAACATGCTCACTGATTCTGCTATCTCACAAATAAATACATTCTAAATTGGACAGGTCAACACAATCACATTTATGTAAAAGGAATACGAGGAACCAAATTGATGAAGGAGGTGTCAGTAGAATTTGATGAGATAATTATCTTCCCTCCTTGTTGACGATTTTGGAATGTCCAGCTGTGCCACCAACTATAGGTTAGATGTTAAGATATCCTGGCCCGAGCAGTTTTGAATACAACAGCTCTTGTGGATCCTTTCACTAGTTACCAACATGGTTACAACATTACTCAAGATAGGTTATATTGAATAATGATGAAACAATTGTAAACAAAATATTAAAATGATTTGCCAACTCCATTTTTTAGTATTTATCATTATACATGTTCAATGAATATTTTTTTGATTTTCAGATAACTGGAAGCATGAAAAAAAGCTTCCTACTTCAATTTCAATTTCCAGACAGCTGATATCTGTAAAAGTGCTTCATGTGGTAAATACAACTGTTATATACCACAATTCACTTGCTCTCCCTCTCAACACATGCACACATACAGAAGCTAGATAGGTGCGTGAGTAGGTAGGTAGGTAGGTTGGTTGGTTTTTGGTGTGGGCATGGCTGTTTGTTTCGCAAGTTTCAGATTCAGTCACACAGCACAGTATTTGAGCAAGTGTCATCTATTATATTCTCAGGCCAATGGAAATTGCATGGAAGCCTGTCACACACACATATATAAAGCAAAACAAGACAGAAGAGTGTCTTTATAAAATATTTAGCTACATCATCTTACATGCATTTCATCGACAATGAAAAAATATTTGTTGTATAAGGAAAATATTATAAGCTGATTGCATTATCAACCCTTCAGAGATTCTGTAATTCTCATTAGTGATATTTAGTATTCATAGTGAACAGCCAACAGCGTCATAGTATAGACTACTACAACAACTGTATAAAAGTAGGTTAAGGACTTAGCTTTTATACTTAGCAAGAGGAAAAAAGTGTTTGTGTTGCCATTGTGTCTCTGAATAGAGTATATTTGTATCTAAAGCTATTAAGTTTCAGATGTCCCAGCATGGTATCTTTATGATTTATTATTCTTGTAGCCTGCTACATGTACAACATTTTAATGAATATTACAATGAAGCACTGAAAAAAAAAGTGAATTCAATGTTAATAATAAGTACATTCTTCCTGATGAACAAGGAAACCATCATCATTCTATTAAAAATCAAAATCAAAACAACGATACAGGCGAATCAAAAACCTCCTGAAAATATAGGAAATATAGGAATAGAAGAATATGTTTAGAAGCTTTAGTAATGATCAAGGAGAAGCTGATAATATAATATATTCTCCTGGAAAAGTAATGCAAATAATACAGAGAATGAATAATATAACTACATGTTATATGCGGCGTGGCTGTGTGGTAAGAAGCTTGCTTCCCAACCACATGGTTCTGGGTTCAATCCCACTGTGTGGCATCTTG
>JAOPUL010007422.1:38236334-38252626 GCA_027564515.1 Octopus rubescens
TATATATAAACGCGCGCGCCAGTATGTGTGGTATGAACGGAACAAATCGGTGCAGTTTATCGACCCATATTATTAAAATAAAACACACTTGTATTAATTATCTCTACCTCTCTTGCATATATATGCTTGAATATCAGAATATACATACACAATGTCATGAATATTTGCATCACCCCCCCCTCCACAAACACACACATACACCCACATTCACATGCACAAACACATACACACATATTTTTTTATATTTGTATATTTATTTAATAATTTACAAAGAATGAGTAATTTAGAGTCAGCTTTCGAAAACGGTTGTCGGAAAATATAATAAAATATTCGTAGGGTGTTATATGACCACCTATGAGAACATAGTTTTCCGCTGAAATATATACTTATTTCTTAACATCAATACTAGCAGGTAATGATATTTAACTGATATCTAGTTTCCTGCAAAATACATCTTACATATATAAATGTTTGTGTGTATCGAGAATGGATGTGTTATTAAGATCATCTCTTGACAAACAGTCGGTTTTGGGGTTCGATACCAAAATGTGGCAACATGAGTGGGTAAGGAACACTGCTTGTTGGTATAAGAGCGGACGCCTTTCAGTGTCTCTCATGGCTTGTCTTGAGGTGCTACATATGTATATGACAGTTGGTTTGGAAGTCGTTTGCTGCCTTGGAACATAGAGTGTGCTGCTTGCGTTGGTCAGCTGCAGTACACACAAGATTGCAGGGCCGGAGTTCAGCCCTCTACAGATTGGACTTGAGGTTGTCTTTATAGCCCTTCTTTGGTTGACCTTGGTCACTGACCTTCCCCAGTTCTCCGCAAATTTATCAACGCGGATCACATGGTTGGACTTTCCAAAATGAACCTTTAGGATCTCCACTTCAGTGATTGTATAGTTAGCGCTGCCGAAGACGCAGTTTGCAGGAACGAATCCAGATTCGCATAAGTGATCTGTTCAAGCTGTATATATGTATATGTATATATGTGTATGTGTATGGATATACACTAACGTTTGAATAGTGGGTATGCAAACTGAAATGATATATACAAAACACAATCAACAAGTAGGTATTATCTCATATACATGGTGTCAGCTTCCGCAGGCATTGCCGTGTGCTGAATCTGTTCGATTTGCAATCATGTGTTTCTGGGCTCGAGCAAAATGCGATTCATTGTGTTTATTTTTCTTATACTATAACTTCGGATCTAATTATGTAGTTTGGGCGATATTGGATAGAGAGAAAATATATACTATCCTATCTGATGCTTGTGTCTTATACTTTGCTGTAGATTTACCTGCCATTTCGCTCCTATCAAAATGAGTGATTAGTAAATGCACTTCGTCCATAGTAAACGAATATATGAAGTCCAGGAAGACCGTCCGTACCTCAACATCCAGGCCTGCTACCCCACCTCCCATTCCAGGCCGACTGAGAGATGCGTAGATCCCAAAATCATCCAAGATGAGAGCTAGATCGCGTGTGTCGGAGATCTTGGTTTCACTGACTGCCGTCACATCCATAGCTAGTGTCGTCACCGGACAACATAGAAAATGCGACAGACACAGTCACACAGACAACAACACCAACCCCACTAGCTTCACAACCATCAACACAACAAAAGCCACTACCACCAGCACAAACAACACCATCACAACCCCACACCACCCCAAAAGGAAGCTCTCAGGGGAAACGACACCAGAAGAAACACCCAATTTTGTGCTACTGAGGAGGGCCAATAAAAATGTAGTACATACAGATAATAGCAGTATTTCATGTTGTCACGTTAAGATTGACTTCAAAATTAATATTCTGTATTCATACTGCTTTTATCTGTAATAGATAATTTTTGATATAGCTTTTGCTTATATATATATATATATATGACACACACACTTATATACACCCATTTACATATGCGCACATACATGTACATATGCGTAGGCACGAGCACACACATTTATACATACACACACACACACACACTCATATATGTATTTACATGTACACATGTACATATGCAGACAACCATAAATACACACATACACATCTACACAAATATACATGCTTTGCAGCAAAATACACACGTACGTACATGGACACAGCATGTACCACTGCAAACACATGCATGTGCACCATGCACACATGCCTGTCAGCACATGGGTACAAGGGCAAACAATATAATAATGAATTAATATTAACCAAAAGATAATAATGAAGTGGTGAATAAGAAGCCAATGAAAGAAACAAACAAAGGATAATGATATGACATGGGACACAGCCAAATATCGTGCAGGTTGTGTTAATATATATGTACATATATACATAACATATGGGTAGATATGTACCCCTCATACAACATATAAATACATACACATATATGTATACATACATGCATACACACATCTACACTAACATAAAAGGAAAAAAAAGGGGGGGGGATGCAAAGATTTGATATGTGGGGGGGGGACTGGATTACATGAAATAGAACTGAAATAGAAGAATTAAGGGAGTTAAGTAAAATAAAGGAGTTATATATATCATTTAATGTCTGTTCTCCATGGCACGGGTGCTTTTCTGTGGCACTTGCACTTTTCTGTGGCACTTGCACTCATGAGCCTGCAGTATATACACACACACACACACACACACACACACACACACACACACACACATGCCTCTCATAATTTAGCTTCTACTTTGTTAAACTGCCTGTGATAGCACTGCACTTCTTTTGTATTTATAGTTTGATCTGGATATACAATATGGCATTTCTCTATACTTCTTTTCTACATATTGAGCAAGGTCATTTCTCTGTGGGAAGTAGAATCCTATGTGTTTTCATACTCAAACTTTGGTAATTGTGAGGCTCTTTGATTGCTGGTTATGCTTCCACACCTGATTTCTTTTGTAAAACCGATTCAGCTGTAAGACCAAGCCTAGCAGCATATAACAGTTCCTACAAGCATTTGGTCTTAAATTCCTGTTCTTATTTGGAGGACTAATGAATGGAATGGGATACACTGTAGCATGCTTCCAATGATCTGAGTATATCCCTGTAGAGGAGCAAGCTCAGTAATGCAATGTCTTTTAAACATTTAATGACATAGCTTAGAGCACCAATAATTTTCAGTGTATATGTGAATTTATAATCTGACTACAGAAGCTGTAAGTTTTGAAGTAGTAGTCCAGAAATATTCTTTTGTCTCACTAAATTTTGAAAAACATGTTCATATTTACAGTGTAGTTGACCTCAAGGTCTGTACATGATTTTTGACCGGAGCTGGCAAGCTGGAGAGTTGCACCAGGTTCCAGTCTGATTTGGCTTGGTTTCTACTGCTGGATGCCCTTCCTAATGCCAACCACTTTACAGTGTGAGCTGGGTGCTTTTAACGTGGCAGCGGCACATAAACATTTAGTTATTGATTTTCGGAAAAGTTGTGTGTATTTTCAATATTCTGCTTGGAGATTTAATTTGTAAGGTACATGTTAGGTAATCTCTTTTTTGCCATAAAGCCTTTGCCATGCAAGATTATAACATAATCATTTAGAAATGAAGTGTGCCAATGGCTAGGGGTATAAATATTGATTTATAATCTGAGTACAAAAGTTGTAATGTCTCAGTAGTAGTTGCCTGAATATTTTCTCCTTCTTACTGTGAATGTAATGTTCATCTTCACCAAACAGCTAAGTTTTACAGTAGTAAATAATTTTTTCTACTCCTAATAACTGTTCTGTTTGCATTTGGTTGAAAGATCTGAATCTGATTAAAATGTTCTAACAATATTTCCTGTGTTGGAATGTATGAATGTACTGAAGATGAAAACAATTTTGTACTTTTCACCCAGGGCCAGTCCCTTGTATGAATGGCATTATGTATTGCTTTAGCAATGTCGAACCACACTGGAAGGCAGTGACATGATGACATTTTGAACAACTGCTGATCACACATGTAATATATTCCACACATATGTGACATAATTTATATTTTAACTCACATGGATAATAGTGGTGTTCATAAAATATATCGTTTCTTTTGCTCCAAAAGTATTTAGTATTTGTCGTTTGCTCTTTGATTATAAAAGAATTCTTTTTAAAGTGTGAAGTAATGCAATCACTACTAGTGAGATTGCACTTCCTATTGATATTAGTGTCAATATCGTGTTTGAGGAACAGATTAAATTTGTAAACTTATGTCTGTAAGCAGTGTTTCTCCTTCAGTTCTGGCCTCACACAGAACATTTTCAAAGTCTGAGATCTTCACGAAAAATTTATTCCCAATTTATAAAAATCTCACTTTTCCTCACTTAGCTGATATGTTTTTGTTGTTGTGTGGAAGGTGGTAGCAAAGTGGTACCAGATAACATAAACACTTAACGGCTGGCTGGTTTGATCTTGGATTTTTTCCTAAATAGATTTTATTGATATTATTTTCATGGAAGCTGCCAGTTGATGCCAGGATTTTGTAGGTTTTAATATAAATAGTTGAATTTCCTCTTTTGCCAAGCTATTTATCTCAAAAATTAGTACCAGTATTGCAAGTCCTGTCCAGTTTGACTCTTTAGTCATTCTAGAACTTATTCACAGCACCTTTGTGGTTTTATCTATACCCAGTTATTTGTAGCATTTTTTTTACATGAGATGGAGAGACTGTTGATACTATATTTGTTTGGAAAGCAGTTTTTCCACATTTTACTTTTGGATAACATTTCAATAGGCCAAATTTCATCCCTTTATCAATGAAAGTTCTTATCAAAATCCTTTTAAGTTCAGACAATACAGTTTTCAATTAAAAATTTATTTTGCATATTTCCCACAATTCTTTTCAACCTACTTGTCCATTGATTTCTAACCTTATTGGACTGGCAAGGGGTTTTAAAATTTATTTAAAGCTTATATATGTTTAACTAAGGAATAACCCTTTAGTTGTTTGCCAAGTAGATGTTTTCATCCTTGGTTACAGGATTGTTCCATCCTTTAGCATGCCAATTTAGTATGTCAACAAACTTTTCCATCATTCGTTTAAATGGAAGTTTTTATAGAATATCAACTTGTATCAGTATCCAACTATGAATTTTCTTCTTGCTAATTCCTCTTTATGCGGCTTTCCAGTATAATTGTATTTATGCAATATGCTTATTACCACATATTTCATGGTTTCTAAATAACTGATTCTGTAGGTAATTGACATATTTTTCTACCATAACACCATAATTTTAATAATCCTGGGTGGCCTATATAGGTTAATTTCATTACTACATACATTGTAGGTATCTCTAAGGTGTTGAACAGTTGATGCACGTCTCTGCTTGTGGGCATAAATTATTTGCATAATAGTTATCACGTTTTCATTAAATCTCAAGTGATATTATTAACTCTTAACATAGTAGCAGTTGGTTTGTCATTCTCTTGTCAAAATTGATATTTGGCATCAGACCACCTCATGCCAACATGAAAGGGTAGACATAAAAGGATAAGGATGTGCAAAGAGAATTTGGAAAAACTCTCTTCAAACTGCCTTTTTCCCCCCCAAATTTGAATTGTATGTATTCTATAGTCATCTCAAGTCAGATAGATTTTAAACAGGGATTTATGTGAGATAGGGTGGTGATGATGGTTAATACAATGTTGGTAGTCTACATTTTTATTGGTCTCTTTCAGGTAACTTTCAACAGGTTTTGAATGTTTTCTACTAATTGACAACTATTACAAGATTTAGAATAATTGTAGCTCTCTGTGAAAGCTATTTTTCAGACAACAAAAGGTGTTTATTGTTGAAACCTTTTCAGTTGTGAATTGGATTTAAAGTTTGGGTGGATTTCATCCAAGTAATATTTCAACACTATCATATAGTCTGTTGAAGTATTGTGTTGGGGTTTTTAATATCAACATAATTAATATTCAATTAATGGATAGATTAAAATAATTGCAATATTTACACTGTTATTGATAGTTCATAGAATTGGTAATAATGTGGTATTATCATCATCACTAGTGTCAGCTATAATTATAATGAAGCAAAATTCCATGGAGGGTGAAAAATATTTTATACAATGTAGCTGGAATTACTCTTAGTTCGTGAGTAAATAGTGTTTCTATTATCTAATTAACAGGGTGTGTGTGTGTGGGGGAGGGGGGAGCTCTGGTTTCTAGGCCAACCGAGGTTGGTATAATTGTAATGGAAGAGGTTTGAGCACACATTTTTTCATGCAGTTATGTATGTCTGTTATTGACAGTCTCTCTCTCTCACACACACCAGTGACCTGATAACTGACATTATTTCATCGCCTCTCACACAGTCTCCTCTAGAGGAAACTGTGTGAGGTCCTTCAATGTTTATTACTAGGAAGTGCCTTTGTATGTTAATGTGAATAGCTTTGCATCTGTTTGAGCCAGTTCACCTGCTGCACTATTTTTTTTTTGCCCGCATTAAATCTCTGACTGCTGCAGTTTGTTTCACTTCAGGTAGATGCATGCATGACTATTGGTGCAGGCATGGCGGTGTGGTTAAGACGTTTGATTCCCAACCATATGGTTTTGTGCTCAGTCCTACTGCATGGCACTTTAAGCAAGTGTCTCCAACTATAACCCCAGGCTCCCTGAAGCCTTGTCAGTTGATTTAGTTGACAGAAATTGAAAGAAGCTAGTCATGTATGCATGTATGTGGGGTTTGTATGTATGAGCTCATTTCTCTCATTTTCACATATGCTCACTTGCTGGTTGTAAACAATAACTTTACTGACAGTGTTATTTGTTTGGTGTCCACTACAAAAGCCTCTCTGACTTCTTGACATATCTTGACATGTATGGGATCTTTGAAAACAAAAGCTTGTTCAGTGTTGTTTGTATCCAGTTTTCTGTATAAGCATGTCTAAATTAATTGTTCAATAGATTACAAGTTTATAACCTTGCTTGGAAATGATTGGGGATTGGCAACAGGAAGTGCATCTGGTTGTAGAAAACTCTGCTCTGACATACTCTCATTTGACCCATGAAAATAGATATTAAAATATGTCTTGATATTATAGACCAGAACTTTCTAAACTGTGTGTTGCAAGAGCTCAGAATATGTTATCTCTGATCTCCACCCCCACCTATTTTCAGATTAAAATTAGCATCGATTAACCTATTTCCATCATTTTACAGCGTATACTATATATACACAAACTTGAATATGTTCCATTTAACAGCTATTTGATACTTAATTTAAAAACAAGCATTTATAGTTGTGAAACAAGTGGTATCATTCACTTTTAAAAGGTTAGAAAGTCACTGCCATAGGCAGTTCTTCCTAAGTGGTGATAACTGTATTCCGTGTTTAGCTAGATTGTTGACAAAAGTGAATTCTGACACACCTCAGATGGAAGAGGCAGGACACTTGTTGCCATTTGGGAACAATGCAGTGGACACTGTATTTGGAACAGAATTTGGAATGGAGATGATGGCATTTTCCTCTCTCTGGGTGGACGGTGTACAGATGGGCAGTGACTTTTGTTGATGTCATAAGATTCAAATTTTCAGATCTTTTTTTAAAATATATATAATAGTGTGCTTTTGTGAATATTAGGGTTATTTTTTTATCATTGTTCTGTTAGACAACAGCAAAACAAATTTTGTTAATGTCTTCTTTTCTGCTGTCATTGAAGATCAAATCAAGTGCTGATAAGAAAAGTGACTACGCATTTTATGCACAGTTATTGTTCTACATACATATATACACACTTTATCACACACATGCACACATGCGTGTGCATACACACACACACATGAACACTAACCACCTTATTTTTTGGTTGTTAAATTCCTCACCAGTTTTACTTGTACTGCTCTCTTTCTCTCTCTCTTCTCTCATTATCCTTTCTTCATATTTACTCTACTTCAACTTATCTCTACATATTCCATCTATTATTTAGCTATGAGTGGAAATTTAAGTTACCTGGTTCCTCTTTTCATCTTTGCAGGTTCCTCATTAATGGTGGCTGGGACATAATGAACGACTGGTTGCGTGATGCCCGCCAGTCAGAGAATACGCCACTGCTCATGGAGATATTAAGGGTTTATCACACTCTACCGGTAACCATTGATATTATGAAGAAGAATGATGCTGCCAAGACTATTAAACAATTGAGAAAGTCTGAAGATGATGGTCAGTTGATGCCATTTCTATCTTTTTATATTTTGTTTATCTTTCCCTCTGTATTCCTTTATCTATCTCTTTCTCTCTCTTCCTCTATATTTCTTTCTCTTTCTTCCTCTATATTTCTTTATCTCTCTCTCTCTTCCTCTCTATTTTTTTTTGCTATATTTTCATATTTTATCCATATCTTTCACTCAATTGTTTTTGTCACGTTATTATAGTTGCTTTTGTTGGTGTTTTAATGATAAATTGGCTGTGAGTCTAGTACAAGAATTTACTGTATAAATGTAATGTTCACCAAGATGCTGTCTTCTTAGTTCGCAAGGTATTTCTTGAGTAGTTCAATGCTGAATGTCAATGGCAAACTTATATGTACTGATGGTCTCTGTAGGATTTAATAGAAGAATTACAATATCAGTTTGAAGCATGGAAAACAGAATATACTTGTTTCAGAAACTCTGGATGTGAACATCGCTAAGGGTAAAAATGACTAACTAGATAATGAGTTGTAAGAGCTGAAGAGTATCAGAAGAGTAGTCTTGTAAGTAGAAGAGTATGCATGATCATCTTATGTAATCAGTGAGACAAGTTATGCTGCTGCTGTTTCTTGTTGGAAGTCATCGTTGACTGTTCTTGTTCATTAATCATCTCTGGCAGGCTCACATGGACTTACAGGGCCTGCTTTTGATCTGCTGCTGCAGGTGAAGCTACTTGATGCAACTGAGAAGTGATGCCTCTCGTGTGCTCTTTCGTATTCTCTCTCTTGTTTCTCCTCAATGGCTGGAATTATGAGCTTCAGCGATTGGTGCCATTTATCGCGCTGCAGGGCCTTCTCTTCCCAGGTGTCTGGGGAGATGCCGGAGTTCTTTATATGTCTCTTCACACAAAAGGCGACTACACTCTTCCACAAAAGGCTTTTGGCTTTCTCAAGAAGTATCTATGGAGCTGCCATGGCATTGCCTGCAACACGAAGATAAAAATGTACAGTGCTCCTTTGCCTCTTTTATGCCACAGAGTGCATAATCCTGTACCACAGGCACATCAAAGCCCTAACGCAAGTCCAACTTCATCATCTGTGCTTCATCATGCATATCAGATGGCAGGATCGCATTCCTGACAAGTTATGCAGTGTGTGTGTGTGTATTTGGTGGAATTCCTCACTCACAGACGCTAGGGAACCAGAATATTAAGTCTACTAGATATACTGTCATCTAATGTACTAGGCTAGTGTTAGCATAACAGAGAAGGGGCAATGACTGGTGGTGGAATAGTTAATGAAGCTACAACAGACGCTTCTCTATGTTCAGTTGTTTTTTTTTCTATGCTAGCAATGGTTGGACAAATACTTAGACATTTTTACCCTTCCTGTCAGAAACCCTTTGCGAGGCAAGTAAAGGCTTTTAAAAAAAATACTGCTTGAAAGTACAGAATTATAGGATTTTAATAGGGAATATTAACATAACATCACCAATTTTTGATCAACACTTCCATGCAAGGACACATTGGAATCATTTAAATGAGCGAGCGCACACACGCACGCGCACACACACAGTTTCTCTCTCTCTCCAAATGACCATACCCAATCATCTTGTAGACTCAGTGATGTATATTACAACTGACTGTAATGTATTTGTTAATGTTTTGTTACTAAAGATATTGGGTAACAATTTATTACAGTACCTACAAACATCAGCCAATTCTATTTGCAAGGCATTGGTCAGCCTGAGGCTACAGTTGAAGACACTTGTTCAAGGTGCTATGCAATGAGATTGCAAAGCAAACTCCATATTCACCCAGCCGTACCTGTACCTTTCTCTTCTCTATAGAAAATACATCGTGGAAAACACATTGTGTAAGAAATATGATGCTGTGTAGCAGTGAGATAGTAAATGTTGTGAAGTTGAAAGTTTTGCAAAGAAATGCACTGAATGTGTTTCATTTCAGTGGATGTGCAGTGTTAACTCTGGAAGTTTTAATTGTGAGTTAAAGCATGTCACTGACTATCAGCTGCATTGACCGATGGATTCAAGAGTAACCCTTGTATTGATAAGGATGGTGTAGGGCATGCTAAGTAAATATTTAAAATAAGAGAAACAATAAAGATTATTGTTGCAGTGGCTTTTGTAGAATGGTAAATGTTTGGTTAAGTTCATGACTTATTTGTTTAGAACATCTTCTCATCTGTAGAAATTTGATTTTTATATGTAATTAAGTTGAGATAATGTAAAAATTCTAACTGAAGGAAAATAATTGTGGTGTAAATAATGTGGCTCTAGAAGTTACATACTCTTAAGACATTGTGTGTGTGTGTGTGTTTTGTTAAATTGTGAAGTGAAAGAGAATTTGTTACCAAAACTTTTTAGCCCAAGTTTGCTTGATATATTTGTATTTTTGAATTTTCTGTTGAGATCACGTGTTGAAGGGTTCTGAAAATTTGAATATTTGTTTGGATTGCTGAAACAAATAGGTCGCTATTTGATAAAATGTACATAGTATATGCTGTAAAGTGATTGGTGGAGATGTGGGGACATCATTGAGGTTTGTTTAGTGCTAGGGCCACTGTAAAATGGTTGGTATAGAAATCATGTGAAAATGAACGAGTGAATTCGGACCCTGGTTATACATAGTGGAGTGGGGTGGGTGGGGGAAGTAACCCTAATCAAGAACTAACTTGAACTGTGATGGCCTCTTCAATCTATGCCAGCATGGAAATTGGACATAAAATGATGATTTGTAGTACTTAGGATATAAGACTTTGTAGCACATGTAATATATTAAATATAAAAGTTTCTAAAGAACCTTGTAAAAGTTATTTTTCCTATCACACAGCTTTATATTGCAGTCTGATTATTTAATTTATTTATAGATACTGCAGGTTACTTATTAGTAAGCAAGACAGCTAGCAACTAAATGTATTACTTATTATTAACAATTTCACCATATTAAAACAAAAGAAAGTTACAAAGCACATAGCACATCTTTGAATGTGTAAAGCGTACATGTGTCAATGTCTGAACAGATAATGCTATTTCAACAGTTCTGGGACCTTATACATATGTAGGAATGAGACAACCTGTTCATGATTAGAGATGGAAGCAATCAGAATATATATATATATATCTTAAATACAAAACACTGAAGATAAAGTTCACAGCTATCAAAATTGTAAATTTGGATGTTACTTCTCTCTATTCACAATGGAAACGGAACGTCTTCATGGTCCTGTAGAAAGTTTTTTTCTTGCAGGAGTTTGTAAATTGTTTGTTATTTCCTTGTATTGTTTTATGAGCTCCCAAAATGGCACCTGCAATATCCTTGATAACCTTTTCTATTATCATTCAATCCAGCTGGGAGTAACTGATTGCAACTTCCTCTTAAATCAAAAACAGAGCAAATAATATATCTTGGTTAGGACACATATGAAGTGGATGCAACATGACTTCATAACATTTGAAGCTAAAATTGATAGTCTTCACTTTCTCATTCTGGTGTTTCTGTGTGTGAGGGGGGTGTGTGTTAGTATTTTTCCCCTCATCCTTTTGATATTTGTAAATTTGGGTTTTTGCTTATTACTGGAGCATTTTTGACTGTTTGATATAATTCTTGTAGCCATAGGATGGATACCTCTAGGTATCTTATGACTACAGGATTTGCTTCAGACACTTGAGCATTACCATGGTAAATAGCTGCCTAGCCGACTCAGTAAGGTATGAGATGTTTTGGTACAGCCATTTTGGCATCATTGCTTCGACAATGACTTATGACATTATCTCTCATCTTAATCTTTCTCTCATTCTCTCTCCCTTCCCATCTCTCTGTTTATGTGTGTAAGCATATTTTTTTCTTACAGTACCTACAAACATAACTTTTACATCAGCCATTATCATCAGAGCAATATATTCAAGGTGTTCATGGGAGAGTAATGGATATGAATGATGTTATTTCACTTAAGGGTTTTGTGGGGAGTTTTAGAATTATCATAATTTTACAGTTTACCAGTTCTAGGAATTTGATAGTGCTAATATGAGTAGTTGCAGAAGTTGGTGAGTGCAGTGATTCATTCAGGCCTCTAAGTGTTTTAGGTATCTCTTCTTCTTCTTCCTCATTTAACATCCGTTTCCATGCTAGCAAGGGTTGGATGGGCCAACCAATGCCTTTTGAGTGAATTTGATAGTTGGAAACTGTGTGGAAACCTGTTGTATATACATGTGTGTGTATCTGTTTGTCTCCCACCCCCTGATAACCAGGGCTGGTTTGTTTACATCCCCTGTAAACTTAGTGGTTTGGTATAAGGGACCAGTAGAACAAGTACCAGGTTTAAAAAGAAAAAGTACTGGGACCAATTCATTTGACTACAACTCATGGTAGTGTCCCAGGATGGCCACATTCCAGTAACTGAAACAAGTAAAAAATAAAAAGATATTTTTATCTTTGTGTGAATTTTGGAAATTGTATTTTCAAGAAATATCTGACAAGGGACAGACACTTCCTTGCTGTTGCAGTGTGAATTATTTTGAGGTCCATAATGTAACATAGGAGTGTGATGTGACTGCTGCTGCTGTAGTAGTAGTAGTAGTAGTGTTAGTAGTAGAAGCAGCAGCTACTCTGAGGAGTGGTTGACTATTAGTTTCATAGTTTGTGTTTGCCTGTTTTCTACTTTCTCTGCAGTGTAATTTTGTTTTGCTATTACCTTGTTTTGTTGTTTGTTGCTGAATTTTATTTTAATTGCATGCTCTTAGTATTTTGTGTATGAGCTTGTCTCTGGTTTTTATGACTTGCTTTGCTGGAGTTTAATTTTCTAGGCAAGGTTTAAAACATGACTATCAGCAACAAATCTATTTTGGGGGTGGTTGTTGTTGTTACTTAGCTCTAGATCAGCCATGGCATTGAGCATATCTGTGCTCAAAGCTGTTTCAAATATGGTCTATCCCATCTCTTTACAGACTTTGTGTTCTTCCTTCAAGATATAATTTGAGGTACATTTAGCCGATTGTTGTTTTGTAGCTCCAGATTATACTTGATTAAAAGTTACCCAGCCATGGGTATTCTGTAAAATTTTTTTCCTATTCAGAAATGCACTTATATATATATATATATATATATACTTTGTGGGATAACCAAACTACCATTGGTTTCGTGTTAAGAGAGGTCTCTCAACAATTTATGACATTGGATGTTGGTGTTCATCTCTATCTTGAGTAACAACACCAATGTCCCATGTGACAAGCTTGAATAAATGTTGAGAGATATTTCTCTCAACATGAAATCAATGGTAGTCTGGTTATCCTATGAATAAAGAATACTTACCCACCAATGCAGTGTTGAGCATTCACTCTCACTGCTTGATATTCACACACGCACGCACGCACACACACACATACACACACACACACGGCTGTGGGGTTAGGAAGCTTGATTCCCAGCCATGTGATTCTGGGTTCAGTCTCACTGCGTGGAACCTTCTACTATAGCCCAGGCTGACCAAAGCCTTGTGAGTGGATTTGCTAGATGGAAATTGAAAGAAGACATGCATGCATGCATACATGACAATGTGTTTCTGCGTACTCTTGTCTAGACATCATGTGATAAGTAAATGTGTATCATTGTCATACAAGTGAGGTCAATAGTTTTGAGAAACATATCTAGCTGTGGGAAAATGTTGCTTGGTGAAGGTTGGTGACAGGGAGAGCATGTGGTCCCAAAATATCTGCCACATTAAATTCCATTTGGCCCATGCAAGCATGGAAAAGTGAATGTTAAATGATGATGATGATGTATCAAGGACTATATTATTCAATGTGTTCTTTTTAAAGATATGTCATGACTTGAGGATGATTTGTTTGCTATTAGTAGTAGAGTGAGTGATGCTTTGGTAGCCCCTCCCTCCTCATTGACTCACTCCTTTTGCAGATTCTTTCAAAATGTACAGCCTACTCTTGATAGAATACAAAATTGAACATGTAGTCTAATTGGTGATAATCTCCTTTATCATTCCAACTGCTCTATCATTGATGGAATATTGCAATTCTGCCCCCCCCCCCCCTTTTTTTAACTGTGTTCATAGAACATGGCTATTCCCTGGTCCAACCAGTCTGAAAATCTTTAAAACTTGTTTTGCCAAATGTAGCAAATCATATCCCCTTTTCCTGGATAATCTCATTGACATGTTGCAAGTTCCATGCACAAAACATTTTCCCTGAACAGCTGACTTTTGAAATAAACTCTCTCCCCATTAATATTTTTTTTTACCTGCAGAGACTATGACCTTGATCTCTTTATATTCAAGGTTACCATGCCTAATTGCGATGGTTTCCTTCACTTTAATATTTTCATTGCTTTTTATTATTATTATTACCATCTCATTCATTTAATTTTATTAGCTATTTTATTTTCATATGATTTACTGTATTTTATTGACACTACTTCTGTTCTTAGTTCTTTTATTACTTATCTTGTTATCTCAAATAATGCAGGGGTGTGTGTGTGTGTAATTATTTGTTAATTTGCTTTTCCATGCTAGCAGGGGTTACACAAATACATATTACTGCCAGATGCCCTTTCTGTCGCTAATTCTGTTTTTCTAGTAAGAGAAGATTTATTTTATACATTTTCAAAAATGCAAAGCTACACTTTATAATTTTCACATTTTATGTGATAAAACTCTAGACAGTTTCAAGTTATTTGGTATCAATAGAGTTAAGAAGCAGTGACAGTCCTGTAAAATACATGAGGTGATGATGGTAGATCATCTTAGCATTTAGTTGTTTAACCCTTTCGTTACCATTTAAATAAATGGGCGATCAACTTGTGAAGGCGCGTGGCTGAGTGGTTAGATAATTGGATTCACAATCGTGAGGTTGTGAGTTCGATTCCCGGACCGGGTGATGCGTGGTGTCCTTGAGCAAGACGCTTTATTCTCACGTTGCTTCTTCTACCTGGAGTTGCGACCGATAGATAGTATTAGCAATTGAAAGAACAATGGAAACAATTGTTTCCTAGGTCCGATCTGACGAAAAGTCGATCGCCCATTTATATTTTTATATATATGATGGAACCTTTGTTTCTTTGTTACAAACCAGCTCCCGCGTTCTAAAATGAGTGCTAATGAATAAAAAGAAGACACACAGACATTCCTAGACATGTGGTTATTTATCTATTTATCTATATATGTATTTATTTATTGGCTTTTTTCTCGAGCCTTAAGATTCATAAGAACAGTTACCCGGTTTTCATGCTGTATAAATGACCGAGACCACAACATTCCTCTGAACGGGATACTAGTCCGTTTGGAGGATTCAAAGACAGCAATCGATATCATCTATAGCCGTGCTTAACTGGCACTTCTTATTATCGATCGATCCCAAAGGGATGGAAATGCAGAGTTGAGCTCATCTGGATTTTAACTCAGAACGTGAAAAGCCGGAAGAAATGCCGCTAAGCATTTTGCCCGACGCGCTAAAGATTGTACCAGCTCAGCGCCTTAAGCGCGTAGGCACGTACACACATATTGTATCTTGCCGTTAGAAAATGTCTCTTTCTCTACCCCCCCTCTCTCCCTGTGAAATCTGTGATTAATGGTTCATCAAGAACTGGTCTTAAAGTACAAATGGATATTCCAATCGCTGAAGTCTTTCATAAATCATAATTATTGATTAATGGGAATCTTATTCTCCATTTTTATTTATTTATTTATTTATTTAATCTTTTATTTATTCATTTATTTATTACTTCTCTTTATTTTATTAGTAAATATTAGAGTGATTTTGTTCTTTATTGTCACATTCTATTTCCTTTTTATTATGTGTGATGTTCTTGTGTTTTTATTTTATTGATTAACGTTTTGTTTGTTTCATTATTTTATTTTGTTTATTTCGTTTTATTTATTTGTTTATTACACATTTTCGCTTTCTTTTGATTTTAATTAGCGGCAGAAACAATACGCTACACTTTGTAATGAACACAAATAATGTTAATAATGAACGTAATATTATTAATTATTGTCATGTTAGAATTAAATCTTGTTGTTGTTGTTGTTGTTGTTATTATTATTATGATAATTATTATTACTATTATGACTATTATTATTATTATTATTATTATTATTATTATTATTATTATTATTATTATTATTATTATTATTATTATTATT
>JAOPUL010007422.1:38257175-38268562 GCA_027564515.1 Octopus rubescens
TATATATATATGTATGTATATGTCTGTATATATATATATGTATGTGTGTATGTATATATATGTGTATATGTATATGTATATATATATGTATATAAATTAATCTATTGTTTAGCATTTGGGGAGTAGATGTACCTATTACTGTTTGACATTAACATAGAGAGGGCATATCTGTTACTCTTTGACATTTGGCGTGTAGGCATACCTACCTATTACTGTTTGAGTGTTTGACATGTAGAGTGGACATATCTATTAGTGTTTGCCATTTGGAGAGTGGTTATACCTATTGCTATTTGGCATTTGCAGGAAAAGACATACCTATTACTGTTTGGCATTTGGGGAGAGGATACATTTATTACTGTTTGACATTTGGAAAGAGGACAACATACCTGTCATTCATCATTTGACAACTAGGGAGATTTACCTGTTACTATTTGGCATTTAGAAAAATAGGATATACCTATTAATGTTTGATACTTGGAAATAGGTGAAAATATATAATAAAACAATTAGAAGACTATGTAGAATTATTACTGGGGGTTTATCAAAGTTAGGTTCTACTGGAGTAAAGTTGCTGGGTGCAGAGGTCACCATTTGAACCATATTAGGTAGTCGATCGACTTTTGTCAAATCGGACTAAGGAAACAATGTTTTCCATTGGTCTTAATACTACCTATTGGTTGTAACCCCAGGTAGAAGGAGCAACGTGAAATACAATGTCTTGCTCAAGAACACAACACACAACCCGGTCCGGGAATCGAACTTGCAACCTCACGATTGTAAGCCCCCCCCCAAACTCTAACCACTTAGTCATGTGCCTTCATATTAATCCCTTGTTAATTTGGAACATTGAGAAAAACTAAATGCTTCAGATTTGTACATTGTATGCACTTAACATTGTTCTACCCTACATATTATATATTATAAGGTAGAACACAATAGTTTGGATGATGTATTTAAATTACTTCAAAGGTTAAGAATGCTTGTGGTAAAGTGACTTATAATAATGTAGTGGGTAAAGGGGATCTTAAAAAGTTGGGAATGGTACTGAGAAATGTACATAGTGTAGGTATAGAAAGGTGGAGAAAGTCTTAGTATGAGTTAATTTGATCATCATCATTGTCTTTACATCCATTTTCCATGTTGGCATGAGTTAGATGAAACTTGTTGAGGCAAATTTTTCTGTGGCCAGCTGCTCTTCTTGTCACCAACCATTACCAGTTTTTTTATGGAAACTATGGAAATTTTGCTTACCAAAGAATGTAAATGTTTCACTTGGGTGGTGTTTATAAGAACATGACGTGTTGCGTGCACATGCACAGGGGATGGGCCTCTTCTTAATTTATGCTGCCCAGTTCCATTCACATGGTATTGGTCATCCTGATGCTTTAGCTGGTGTCGTAGTGGGACTGAACCTGGAACCATGTGATTGTAAAGCAAACTTCATAGCCATGCCTGTGAATTAAAAGAAATCGACCTTACAAGTGAGAAAGAGAAAACTATTATTCTGATTCACCCAACCATGTCAGCTTGAGAAAATTAATGTTACACTATGACAATGGTAACAGATATCTGGTGTTAGTTATTCTGGGTAAATATTTGGTAAAAATACAATGAGAATGACGGTTAAAAAAGAATGTTGTTATGTCAGAAATGTTGATTGATGGCAGTATGTCATCATTATTTAGGCCAATTTTAATCAATCAAGCGTATAATCAAGGGCATGACTTTCACATCTTCATACATTGTGTACTTGGGCTTACACAATCCAATATTTCCTTTTTTTTTTCTCAAATGATAGGATGTAATTTGAGGGTGATTTAGCTATTTCTTGCAAGTTGAGCAACTGCATTGAGATTATCTTGTTGGCTTGTGGTAACCTTAGGTAGAGCTTCGAGGCAGTTTGAGCTGAGGCAAGTGCTATATCTTTGCTCAGTGAGGGTTTACAGGCTGGAAACGGTTTGTGGCAGAGAAAACTTTTCCTATCTACCCTTGCCAAGTGTTGAACTTCTTTAAATTATTAACTCTATTTGTATACTTTGGTCAAAATTGTAGAACATAGGTAAAATAATAGGAAAGTTTTGAGTTGAGTTACTTTTTATACAGATGGGAAAATAATTTGAGAAGTTAACCAAAATATTTTAGGGTGTTAACCAAAATGGTATGGGTTAAAGAAAATGTCTTGGACTCCAAACCATAATGGGATGTTCACCAAAATGGTTTTGATTGTAAATCAAGATGGTTTAGACCAGTATTTCTCAACTAGTTTTTACCTATGAACCCATTTGATTCCTATTTTACTTGGATGGACCCACATACCATTTCAATGCTTTAAAAAGCCTATTGTTTTTTTTTATATAATTATTATTGGGAATTGTATAAAAAAAAGTTAAAAATATTTTATGTATTGTAGAAACATAACCAATTTATTGCACATAAACTTTAGCAACTAAATCATATATTGACCCTCAAGGGCCATATGAACCCTGGTTGAGAATCATTGGTTTAGACAATAAACAAATGGTTTGGAATGTTAACTAAAATGATTTGGTATGTTTAATGAGAATTCCTCTTCTTTTATGATCTGATTAAGTCTTCAGCAATCTTCATATTAGCTAATTGGTCTATCACCATTAAAGCAGAAAATTAATAGTCATTAGAATATCAGTTAAAATACCTTGTAGTGTTTAGTCCATCTCTCTCTGCTCTTAGTTGAGCTCATGCCAAGGTCAACTTTGCCTTTCCTCCTTTTGGAGTGGATTAAAAAAAAAAGTACCGGTCCAAGGCTGTGAATCAGTATAATTGTAAGAACATTTATTCCAGTTCTCAGTGTTTTTTACAGTAACATCACTGGTACCAAGTTGTATTGGCCTTGTCTTTCTCTTGGACAACAGTGGTAAGAAGGTAGATTTGTATGCATGGACAACTGCTAGTCTTCCACAAAAGACCTTGTCCAAGCCTGCATCTTGGAGTAGATACTCAGACTGCCTGTAATAGACGACAAAGACCAAAAGTCAGTTAATCTCGAAGCATCAAATATTTTTCATGTTGAGTGTCAAAACTTCCCATTGTTCCTTCACCATCTCAGTTATTCCAATGTAAGAAATCATTTATTGTAGGATATCAATGATACAACAAGCTTTTACTGCAAAATATTTTCCTTGAAATTAATATTTTGCTGTGGAGAATATAAGTAAAAAAAACTCTCAAAACCCTATCAACATTGAAAACTATGTGTGTGTATATATATGTATGCATACATACATGTATACACACACACACATTTATATATAGGCAAAGATGTGGCTGTGTAGTAAGAAGTTTGTTCCACAACCACATGGTTTGGACCTACTGCATGGCAACTTGGGCAAATGCCTTCTACTATAGCCCAGAGCTTTCCAAACCTTCATGAGTGGATTTGGTAGACAGAAACTAAAAGAAGCCTGTTGTGCGAGTGTCCTATGTTTGTGTCTCCTTGTCTTGATATGGCGTGATAGTTGTAAAATGATTGTCACTATCATACAAGCAGTGTCATTCATTCCCAATATTCTGTGAGAACATGTCTGGTTGTGTTGAAATATTACCTTGCTTGTAAAGAGGTGAGGGTTGGCGACAGGAAAGGCATCAAGCCAGAGAAAATTTGCCTCAGTATACTCCATCTGACCCATGCAACAATGGAAAAAGGAATGTTGAAATGAACACACACTCATGCACTCTAGTGAATTGTTAATGCCTTGCAGTATTTGTCCTTGGGCTCTAAGCTATGGTCAGCTCTGCATTACATTGATGAAAAGTACCAATCCAAGCGTATTGCGTTGGTGGAATTCTTAGAGCATTGGATGGGATGCCTTGTGCTGCCTGTGCATTCTGGCTTTGATGGCAACACCTGTGTCAACAATGGTACCCAGCTGAGGATAACATTGATGTTGTAGGGAACAGGAAGCTTGCTTACATGGGCAACTGTTAGTCTTCTACAAAAACCTTTCTCAGACCTGCACCTCAGAAAGGATCTTTCTAGGTGAACTTTCTTTCTAGAATAGCCAACAAATGCCATCAATATATATGTGTGTGTGTGTGTGTGTGTGTGTGTGTGTGATCATTAAAGAAATGGAACTAAACACATTTGATACCAAAGTAGTTTAATTTATTTCGGCTTATCCAGTACCTTATTATTCTGGAATTTCTCTGATGTCCCTTGAGCAGGAAAATACTGGATGTCACCAAAAGACTACTCATCTTGGCAGTAGCTGGACATGTAATCTATGATTGACAAGATGGTCAAGCTGTAGCTGATCAGCTATTGTACATAAGTGCATGCATATATATATATATATAAATGTGTGTGTATATATGTACGATAGTTGTTCATCTACAGCCCAACCATTCAGCCAGTTGCATGTACTTATCAAGCGAATACTCATTGTTATTCAGTTTCTTGTTTTTTATTTGCCTATAAGAGGAAACCCCCAGAACAGTAGCTGCAGTATGAGCTGTGTGGTTAAGAAACTGCAGTTCAGTCCCACTGCATGAGACTTTGAGCAAATATCTTCTACTATAGTCCCCAGATGATCAGTGGTTTGTGAGTGAATTTGGTAGTTGGAAACTGTATGGAAGCTTGTTGTATACCTATATCTGTCTGTCTCTTTGTGTTTATTCTCCCTTCACCACTTGACAATCGGTGCTGGTTTGTTTATGTCCTTGTAAATTAGTGATTCAACAAAAGAGATTGAAAGAGTAAGTACCAGACTTTAAAAAAAGAATAATATATTGGAGTCAATTTGTTTGACTAAACCCTTCAAGGTGGTGTTTATATATATTCTCTCTCTCTCTCTCTCTCTCTCTCTCTCTCTCTTGTATATATATATTTATATATATGAAGAGGAATTATAAACTTTAACCTAAAGAATTACAGGATTGTATAATCTTTAGATAAATTGCATATAATCAGTTTCATTGTAAAATGTTGATTTACATAAAAGTAAAAATATTTACATTGGCTTACATTGAAGTAAAAATATGGATTGAAGGACTGGGACAGTTTTAAGTAAGAAACTATTTTGGCGTTAGATAAACCAGAGATGAAAATAATTGCTAGGTTGAAATTAAAAAGGGGGGGGGGGGATCTATCTCCATATTGAATTAATGAACACTCATTGGTTACTGGTTTGTAAAGACCAATCACTGGTTCATTGCATTTTTGATGATGAGAGTGATAATGGACTCTCTGTAACCAAATGCAGAACAAATATTGCAATGGACTTGATCCTAAAAGTACTGTGTTTTTTAATTTCTTGCATCGTTGTCATCCTGCAGTATACATTATTGAAAGACACTCACTCACATGTGCATTGACAGTCTTTTGCTTTGTTTGTGTCTGCCAAATTCTACTTACATGTCTATGGAAGAAAACATTTTGGTCAACATACTGTGCAGTGAAATCGAACCTGGAATCACATGGTTGAGAATTCCTTAACCTCACAGCCAATGGGATCAAGTCTTTACCACTGGTATAACGTAGATTTATTATAGTTTTTTTTTTCCTTACTTTCTTACCATTTTCACTGAAGAAATTGAGTTCAGGGAAGTGTTTGGTTTTGTGATTCCACTGCATTAGTAATTCCTGTGAAAATGTAAAGGGGTGAAAAGAAAAAAATGTGGAGGGATGAAAATCCACTTCAACATTATTGAAACACTGAAACTGAGCCAAATGCATTTTATCTTAACCCTTCTTTGACTACATTTCCAATGAAATACACTCCATATGTTTTTTGATTAATTTTGGAAATCATTTCAGAGATTTCATAAAAATAAGAAACTCTCACATTATTATTCAGGTGTTTCAAGGATAGTGGAATGGCAGAATTTGTCCTTGCGCTCTAAGTTGTAAGAGGAAACCCCAGAATTCTAGCTGCCGTATGAGTTGTGTGGTTAAGAAACTCCAGTTCAGTCCTGCTGCATGGCATTTTATCTTTTTTTTTTACTTGTAAAAGACTAACAGTAGCCCATGTAAGCAAGTCTCCTATTCCCTTTTCCTCAGCTTTGTACCATTGTTGACACAGGTGTTGCCATTAAAACCAGAATGCACAGGCAGCACAAAGCATCCCATCCATCCCTCTAAGAATTCCACCAATGCAATAGATACGCTTGGATTGGTACTTTTCATCAATGTAATGCAGAGATGATCACAGTATTTTCTCTGGTTTTCTGAGTTCAAATGCTGCTGAGGTTGCCTCTACCTTTCATTCTTCCAGGGCTGATAAAATAAAGTACTAGTCTAGTACTGGGGTCGATGTAATCGACTACCCTCCTCCACTAAAAAAAATATTGCTAGGCCTTATATCTAAGTTGGAAACAAATATCAATGTGGTTTTTGGAGCATAACTTCACAAATGCTTTTTACTAAGTTAATAATTTAAATATAAAAACATTTTAAACCATGCGGCTTTGTATCGTATTGGTTTCAGGCAGGCCAGGACTAGAAGTGTTGTAAAGGAATAAAACTGGTACATCTTGAAGGAAGAAAAGTATTAATATTTGTGTTGTAGAATTTACCGTGGTTAGGGCTAAGGTAGCAGATTTTGTTGTGTTGTAAATCTAAATTGGTAAGTATTGTATAATTGTTGTGTATATTTAGACTGATCTGAAGGTAAACAGAACATGGGCATAAATATTTTTTTCACTAGAAAAGTAAAAAAAAAAGAAAGAAAAGGTTTATGACCATTTAAGTACTCTAGAGCACTGGTTCTTAAACTGACAAGTATCAGGCCCCTCCTAATATAGGAGGGAAGTATTTTAGCACCCCTTCCCCTTTTTGCTAATGATATGACAAAATAGATTTTGCATCCATATAATTCTTCTTCAAGGACATCATCATTTAATATCTGTTTGGGTTGGATGGTTTGACAGGAGCCACACCAAGTTCCATAGTCTGTTTTGGCATGATTTCTACAGCTGGATGCCTTTCCTAATGCCAACCACTTTACCAATACCAGTGCTTTTTATATGGCATCAGCAGTTAAGGGTATTAGAAACCATCCTAATTATATTTAATGTAGCAATTTGTTCAACTTTTCAATCCTCATAGTTCTCCCTGCCCCATGAGAAGCACTGTTCTGGGGAACATAAAAGCAGAAAGCAAGTTTGTTTTTAGTTACGTTGCAACATTGTAGAAATCTTCATTTTTCAGTAGAAAGGTGGGGCAAATTTCAAGATGTCTAGTGGATTGTTTTGATATCTGTGCCAGAGCATATAGTTATTTTAATTATGGACTTTGGTCAGTAAGGATTTAGGTCTTTGAATACTATTAGAACAAGTGCTGAGAAAACTTCTCTCACAGTTATCATTATTAAGAGCTTTTGCTCAAGTTAATTGATGCTAAACCAATTGTTGATATATTATCATTGATATGTCATGTTATAAATTTGAAATTTGTCATTGTTAATAAACTATATTAATGGTTGCATGCTTAAACAAAACATGTCAGGTAAGTAGCATCAATGGTGGCCTGAAACTAAACTGTACTGGTCCCAAGACAAATCTCTGTAGCATGCCCCTGCAAATATTGTAACTAATACATTGTTTGCAAATACTCATTGCTTCTTGGTAGTCAATTATCAAGAGAGTAGCTCACTTCTCTTGTAACATCAGGATGGTGGTGGGTGAGGAGATGATTGTGGCATATAATTGGATAAACTGAAACCTAAATACAAAACTGTTATAGTAGATGAAGAATGAAAGTATTTAGGTTTTTTTTCTGTCAAATACAAAGAAAATCAAAGACCTATTCTTGAGTAGAACTTCATTTCTATTCCTTGTATTTGAACCTATTTGAAACTCCTGGTGTGTTTTCTTCTCTAGTGATGGTAGTAGTTTTCAAGTTTTATCCCCTCAGTTTGTCAGTTTATTTTATCTTCTAACAATATAATTTTCTTTTTTTTGTTGTTGTTCGTAATCAGTTTCACTAGTTAAGACTTCGATTAGTGTTGAGAAACTGACTAGGTAGCCAGCAGGTGTAGACAAAAGTAGGGTGTATCCATATGTGGGAAAGTATGGATGTAATTAATTTGTGAAACTGAGTGAAAATAGCTCCATAAATAAAAGCAGTAGAGTACATTACAAAGTATAGCTTTGTGAAAAAAAGAAGACATAGGATGGTGTAGTTCAATAGACAGTACAAAGCCAGGCCTCACAGCATCATGACATAAAAAAAAAAGTAATCTAATCCATGATAGCATTAAAAAAATGTATGCCAAAGCAAGGATGATGCTGAGCCTTGCTTTTATTACAGCTAAAGTAATTATATTCCATACCATATTAACAAATGGTTGATGGAGCACTGTTAATATACCTAGCAGGTGTTTATGGTAACCTGTATAAAAATTATAGAAAATAAGTGCAGTAAAGTATTTTGTCAGTATACACAGAACACATATGGAACCTTAATTTGTGTGTTGCCGTTTCTTTCTATTTCCTCTCAGACATTTTGGCAATGGAATTATCTCCTCTCTTGCAGATCTTGGCTTTTGCTCAAAACTGCATCAGCAGTAAGCATTTTTCTATCATAAAGATATTTCTAGAAATTATTCATTCTATTACTTTCTCTAAATCATTTCTCATTGAGGTGTGCCATGTTTTATACTTTCAAAACTAACTTTTTTTACACAGTGCAACTTGTTCTCTCAGTCTAAAGTTGTTTATATGAATTGTCATTAATGTAAGAGCTTTTGTAAAATGGTTTTGTCTTGTGTGATTGATTATATTTAAGTTCTTGGAATATAGAAATCTGTTGCTTGTCTGAAAATTTGGTATCCTGCTTTGATTTAGGGATTTTACTCTGGATGACATTTAATTGAAGGACATCACATTATATGGTATTCTAAATTGTAAAGACCTCAGATTGAACTTCGACCTCATTTATGAAGTCACCGAGTTTTTGCTCAAACTAACACTAAACTTCTCCTACACTGTCTTTAACTTTTAGCATTTAAACTGGCCATATCCAGCTCAAACATTCTATCTGTTTTATGTTCAAAATGGTTGGATCTGGCCTCTCACTCTTATCTTATGTCATTCTAAAAATTTAGCTTCAAAATGTAGCTTCAAAATTTCAATGATGTGATTGTTTACAATCACATCATTGAAATTTTGAAGCTACAAGATAGTGCATGATTAATCGAAAACAATGTGAATAAATAAGCATTACATTTGACTGAGTAATTTGAATGTTAAAGGATTAAAGTGGTGAGTCCATTCTAAATTCTAGGACTAAATGCTTACAATTAAGCAGGAATGGCTTTAATTAAGATTTAATGACGTGTTTACTGAACAACACAAACTCAGATTTAGGGACATGTAACAGTAGATACTTAGATTTAGGTACCTTCTGCTGGGTATTCTGTTAGAGAATCCTATGAGGTGGTGGTTTCACACTAAATGGTGACCATAGGTTAGTCATTTTACTGTGAGAAGTGCTCTCAGACTGGCCAATTCACAGTGAGTGGTGATCCCTAACAGGTGATTTTGCAGTGATCGGTTATTTCATGGTGGGTGGTGGTTTTCACAGGAATATACATGAACTTTGGATCTGATTAATTTAATCAAATAGTCTTTCATGTAATCTATCTGTGAAACTAGATGAGCTATCAAGGGCATCTGCCTTAGATGTTTTTAAGAAGTCCTCTGTTGATGAGCAATCCATGCAGGTTTAAGACCACAGTTTAAAATGATTGATATAGTGGACAGTTTTATGTCCAACTTTGAGAAACTAAACTTGGTAAAGCAAAATAATAATTGCTGCTTAAATCATAAAAGAACAAAGATAAGTTTTTGTTAGAAGGGGTTCTCTTGTGATGGTGATGTTACTAAAATAGTTGCTGTAATCTAGATATTGCATTTCTACTGTAACCAATGTCAGAATGTCCACTGTTTGAGACCAGATTTCTATGATCAATAGAGTGAATTCTTAGTACAGTGGTTTTTGTGATGGACCATATATAAAAAAAAGCATCCTTCTCAAGCCCTATGGACTCATAAGGGCCGGTTTCCGAGGCGTATATATATTTACCCCCTGGACGGGATGCTGATCTACCACAGGATCATTCATTTTTGCCAGCTGAGTGGACTGGAGCAACATGAAATGAAATGTTTTGCTCAAGAACACAACGCGTTGCCCGGTTCAGGAATTGAAACCACAATCTTACGATCATGAGTCCAACACCCTAACCACTAGGCCATATGCCTCCATGGTAGACCATTATGAACCATATAATTTATCGCCCATTGAGCTGGTGTGTGGGATGCTTGGTGTGTCTTGCAGTGGCTACCCCCACTTATGGGGAAAAGGCCTAGGAAAATAGATAGATAATTTATCAGCTTTTTGACAGGTTTTAACTGTCACTGTTTCTGATCTTGGAATGTTAGTGAGAAAAATAGAAAGCTTAGTGACATGTAGTTGTTTTCCTCCTGAATCTTCTTGGAATTGATTAATTTATAGGTTCTAATCAATAAGAGGAATGAATAAACTAAATTCCTCAAAGTATTACATGTCTTAAGACCAAATTGTTGACAAATAAAATAATGTAAGTCCTCACTATTTAAGAAAGGTTTATTGAAAACTGTGCACTTTTTAAATGTAGTTGCAAGAATACTGAGAGTTGAATAATAAATTCCTGTATTCAGTATTTTATGTATGTTTAGTTAAATTGTTCCAAAATTTCTCACCACCATTGTTTTTTTGTTCCCTTACCCAAATTTACAGTTGGCTTTTTGCTTTACTGCTGGAGTTGAGCTTGAGACAATAAAAGTTCTGTTGTTTTTCTTACAGATAAGTCTCTGAAGAAGAAAAAGAAGAAGCACAAAGAAGAGAAAGTGAAAGTAGAAGGCAAAGAGAAAAAAGATGAAGAGTATAATAGTAATAAAAAGCGGGAGGTTCCTAGCAAAGACGAGCCTCCTCAACCTGAGAGTATGGACTCTGAACAGTCTGTGATGGATAATAAATTTATAAATAAGGTGCCTGATAAAGCACCAAAGGAAGAGAGAAAACGACCTAACACTGTAAAATCCTACCCCTCCAAATTTAGGTCAACAGGTGGGTAAATTTTTTAGTGACACTTAATTGTGTCTCCGCCAACTTTCAACTATTAAATTCCCTGATATTGAAACGCCTGTTTCGAGGACACATCCTCATAAATGAGTTTCCTGTTAAAGGGCATGCAGTTGAGAACTGCACACAGCGTTGAGGCCAGTGAAGGGAGCACGCTTGCCATTGTTGTTAAACAACATTGATCAGCATTTATGTATATATATATGTATGTATATATATACACTTAAAAACGCCCAGTCCACACTGGAATGTGGTTGGTGTTAGGAAGGGCATCCAGCTGTAAAATCCT
>JAOPUL010007422.1:38315673-38326462 GCA_027564515.1 Octopus rubescens
ACACACACACACACACACACACACACACACACACACACACACACACACACACACACACACACACACACACACGTCGAGTTTCTTTCAGTTTCCGTCTACCAAATCCACTCACAAGACTTTGGTCGGCCCCATGCTACAGCTGAAGACACTTGCCCATGGTGTCACGCAGTGAGACTGAACCCGGAAGCTTGTGGTTGGGAGGTAAGCTTCTAACTATCTTACCACGCTAAAAACATACCCATTTTTTCTGAAAGTATGAGGGAAAACGTCAACTTGTGCGAATTATCCGAAACTTGTGCGAAATATCCCTCCTGAAAATTTTTACAACAAATTCTGATATAATCGGAGTTTACACCATCTGAAAATTATTTGTAGAAAATTTTATTAAAAATACTTATTTTTTCTGAAAGTTATGAGGAAACAATATCGTGGCAATGGGGACACTTGTGTAGGTATGTCACCCTCACTAACTCGTGTTGCTATGGTGTTCTGATATGATAACATGAATTAAACAGAAAAGGAAAGAGTTATATATTTTTATAAAAAGAGAAGGGTAGTAGTAAATAGAGTGTGACAGATGAAATGAACTTTATATCACACCCCAGTCTGTCTTCGCTAGGGTCTTGTTCTGATGCACTGAAAGATAATATGAAATATATGTTGATTTGACGCGCAAATATAACTAAGTAAAGTGATATTAGAGACCGAATTTATTATTCTCGTAATTTATACGCGTCTACTTATTCTCGTTTCGTCCAGCAATATATATCATCTCCACTGTCGTCCTCGTCGTTGTTGTTGGTGATGATGATGAGAAAGAGGAAAAGGATAATTAAGAAATGGCGTCGATAAAATAAAAATGCAAGAAAATAGAATAGGAAATAAAGAGAATTAAAATCTAAGAAAACTATCACACAATTTCTATAAAACAAATATGAAATATACCAAAAACTTTCTTGGAACAACAACCGACTCAGCTGGAAAAAATTGTGAAGGGTGAAATTCAACTGAAAGTGAAAATATGACAGATACATATATACATTCCCAATGTTATTTCAGTTATAGACATTCCTGTCACCTCATATACTTTACATTAAAGACACTCCTTTTTATACATTACCGAAATATTTTTGTTTTTCGTACTTCAATAATCTCTATAAGCGTCGATGTGGTATCTGTTTGTCATGAGACAAACGTCTCCGTTTATCAACGAATGTATGCCAAAATTTTCACGCGAATCCAAAATGATTCTGCGATAATGCATGGAGAAAAAACAAGAACAAGAAAAACAAATACCGCGTCTAAGATCTTCCTGAGGTAAAACAAAGAACCAAGGAAAGAGCTCTTTATCATTTATCATTTACTTCTTTCAGTCATTGAACTGCGACCATGCTGGGGTCCTGCCTCGACTGGTTTTAGTCGAACAAATTATCTCCAGTGCTTATGATTTTGTAAAGCCTGGCAATATTTTATCGGTCTCTTATGCCGAAGTGCTAGGTATGGGGACGTAAACAAACCAACACCGATTACCAAGCGATGTGTGTGTGTATGGAGAGGGGTAAACACACACACATATACGACGAGAGGGGTAAACACACACACAACCTCTACATTATGCGATATATCATAGAAAGGTTATATAAGGAACATGGCATGGTATGGCCCAGGTCGCCATAGATAAATCAAAAGCTTTCGATAGGGTCGACCACCAATACTTGGCGGCTCTCCTCACAGCAGTGAGTTTCAGTCCCATCTTCAGGAGCTGGATCGCCTCAATGTACAACGATATTTACTCGGAGGTAAGAGTGAATGACTTTCTATTGGAGCCATTCAATATCATGCATTTTGTCCGCCAAGGTTGTCACCTCTCGTCTCTTCTGTTTGTACTGACTCTTGAGCTACAATTACAGAAACTAGAAGCATTGAGGGGTGGGGAGATCCAACGTGAACTAGGATGCGAAAATCTGCATCGGCATATGCGGATGACATCACCGCAATGGTGTAGGGCACTAAGCACATCGAGGTAATCGGCACCGTCATAAGTGAGTACGAGGCGGTGACATGAACCAAAAATCAACCTGCAAAACTTGCTGAGGCTGTAGTTGGGCATCTGTAAAGCAGGTACATGCTGTCCAACAGCGTCGTAGGGTGTTAGACGTATGGACCGGTTAAATTGCTTGAGGTCTGGTTTGGTACAAATCTCCACGTGGAGAATAAGTGGGATGAGGTGACGAGCAGAGTATCCAGTTTCACCCAGAAATGGGTTGAGCGGAAGTTATTCCTGAAAGATAGGGAAGAGGTGGCAAATGCCTGCATTGCCTCTGTCATCTATTACCACCTGACTGCTGTGTTTTGCTCCTGTTTGCATCTGACCGGACTGGAGCATCTGTTCTTCCACTTTTTGTGGAAGAGGCGCATTGGTCAGATTACACTGGTCAGATACACCATTTGCTGTCAACTCCAGCTGAGTGGAAGACTGGGCATGCCGTGACTAATGACATTTCTAGTGACATCTTGACGGCGACCAGATGTGATCGCCGTTTGTCAGTCATGTTTTTCCACACTTCGTTTTTTTTACAGATCTTTAGTCCTGGGTCAAGCAAAGACTGAAACAATGTACTTGGTATCTAGAATATCATCAAGTGTTCGCAGGTCTCTACTAGTCGGGAAATGCGGTAAGTGGAAGTACCACTTTGACGTTATATAGAAGATTGGTGGTAAAAAGCGACAACGTTCTCGGGGAAATTCAAGGTATCGATGAAAATCAACCTTTAGTCTATTCTCGAGGACTTTATTATTATTTATTTATTATGGCCGGGTTCGAACCCGGGCCGCAGCAACAAAGTCCATTCACCACACCTCTCGGTCCAACATCACTGCCTCAAGATCCTGGATACATTCCAGGCCAGTGTCTGCAATCAAGTTGTCGATGTAAGTGTGACGATGTTTCCTCTTACATCACCATGAAATGGTTTCCACAAGACTAATTTGGATGTTACCAGTTCAGGGTGGTGCACGTAGTGACTAGATAATCGCAGCCGTCTTTGCCTGATCTTCTCGCTAACTTTCAGCAGGTCTCCATAAATGCATTCATTTGTCACATGTTGCTGCCATTTCACGTTCAGATCTTAGCCCTGAGACGCATCACAGAATGAGTGAAATCAAGACAACTAAATGTGATTATAACCTTCGTGGACTTCAGCAAAGCGTTTGACAGCATCCATCGTGATAAAATATTGAAGATCCTTCGAGCATATGGCGTTCCAGAAGAACTAGTTCTTGCCATTGCAAAGACCTACAAGAACATCAGAGCTCGTGTGTTGTCATCTGACGAGAAACAGAATTATTTCAAATACTAACTGGGGTGCTACAAGGAGATACGCTTGCACCTTACCTGTTTGAGACAGACACACACATATGTACTTATATGCATATGTACATATAGAATACATACATATACATATATACACACATATATACATATATATACGTAAACAGAAAGATACGTGTATATAGGGCATCTACACAGAGAAATATCCATGCGTATATGTACATGCAGGGATCTAGATAGATATACACGCATTCGTATAGATATAGACACCGCAAACAATAAAAAATAAAAAGATTGGAAAAATAAGGATTCCACATACCGATGTGTGTGTGTGTGTGTGTGTTTTAGAGAATCATATATCGAATATTGAAGAGTTTGATTAAGTCATAGCAAGGTCCGTTTATAAGAAATCCTGAACGCTTTAAGAATGTTATGGTCGCAATTGATTATTAGTTCATTTCTTTTGTTTAGAAGTTGTGTGTCTGATAGTAAAATTTGGTTTGCCTCCTGGGTGCATAATCGGCATGGTTTTCTTTCTCTTGTGTATTGCATAGCATGCTTCACTAAGCTCCAATGCTGTAAGAATTGGGTGTTTTTATTTTTCAACTGCCATATGTACTCAGCGAGTGAGGTAGAATAGGACAACTTAGGTTTTTTTTAATGAGTGTAAGTGTGTGTAGTAGCGTTTCTTAAAATTGTTGTGTATTCCCTTGTTGTAGTAATGGTAATGACTTGATACTTGTAGATGATGTTTCTAGTGAGGCATATTCCGTTTAAAGGGCAGTCAGGTGTTTCCTTACAGCTACATGTTTTGATCGTGGGGATCCTCCATTAGTAGAATTGGATTTGTTGGTGTGAGAAGTTCCCTTGGGGTCGGTTTCTGAAAAGGTAATGTGCGATGAGAAGGGATGAATGCAGTTAGAGTCTACTGTTAGGCTTGAATGATGGTCATTTGGGCAGGGCAAAGGATCAGTATGGTAGCAGTCAAAACTATAGGGAATTCCAAGTTGACCGTTAGGTATCAAATGTACCGCTTTTACATTATTTAATTTGAAGGTATTTGTGCCAGCAATAGTATCCGCAATGTTGGTGGTTGTGGAGTAAGAGAGCTTAATTGTGTATTTGTTGAATATCTGGTAATATTTGTCATTCGATGGAGAATTATTTTTAATGAGAGAAAAGAAAATTTTTGGAAGAGCGTTTTTACTTGGAGATTAGCAGATAATTTTCCGGTTTCTCTTCTTTCTTCAAGTGGCAGAGTTGTTGGAAGTATAAGTAGTGCTATTAGAGTTAGTAGTGTGGTTAGCTCCTAAGGGGTTAGAGTTAACTGACAAGCATTTTTAGAGTTGACAAAAGCATTTTCATTTATTTTGATTAACACTTCATTGATGGGTTTTTTCAATATTTATCGAGTAATTCTTTTAAAATGAACTGCTTATATGTAGGTACATCGAGATGATAAAGTTTTCTTGTTTTTCCTGTCATTATACACATCTTAGAATTAATCTTATTCTAATTGTGGGAGGAGTCCTTGGGTTTCATCCCCCACATATATGCTTTCTCAGTGGTAATTGGTAATGTTTTCCTGTATATATGCTTAATTGTATTTGTTTTCTCAAATAAATTGCATTTCATGTTTGAGGCTCTGATGAAACTGTAAGGTGTTACTCAGGCACTCAACTATGAGCCCTTTGTATCTTATAGTGGAAACAGTTGTAAGCTAATGAAGTTCATAAGATAATCGTTTATTCCTTTGTCATCTCTGTTCTTCTATGTGTGTGTGTGTGTGTGTGTGTGTGTGTGTTTGTGTGTGTGTGTGTGTGTGTTGTTTATTTTGTACTCTAAATAATATACGTCTACAATATTGTTGTTGCTTTAAAAATATACATACTTTGTTTATCGATGTTAGGAAACCCAGTCAGCACAGAACTAACTACTGGTAAAAATCCCAAGACAACTATTCCTATGACAACGCAGGAAACTACTTCATACATGGAAACAACTTACACTACACTTGTCCCAGATGAGGAAGATTTATGCGATATCTCAGTGAATGCTCTTACAGTGGCCATGGAGGATATACTTCTTATATTCACAGGTAATCTCTTGTTCAAATGAAAATAGCTGATAAGCCATTCGTTGATAGTGACTCCTTTGAAAATGTTCATCTTCCTGTAGTGTGGTGCAGGAAATGCTAATCCTGCTGGCAGTACCCACTAACTTCTCTAAAACATTAGTTCCGTGCAAACTGATACATACATTTGTTGTAGGATATAATTGGTGTATAGTTTAATATACACTATATTCCAACAGTAAACTAATGAACTCGGGATAAATGGAAGATATTACCATCTTCCCTAATATATGTAATTTATATATATATGTGTGTGTGTGTGTGTGTGTGTGTACTAAGTGAAGTGTAAGGACTTCAATTGGAAATCTGAACCAACCATACTAGTCAATTATGCATAGTTTAAAAACAAATAGGTCACCACATGTATCAAATATTCATTGAATAAGACATATAACTGTACATTATTGATATTTCCTGGAAGTTATTTTGTACTCCTATTAACAACATTATTTACCTGTTGAGAATTAAAAGTAAATTAGATAAATGTAACAGAACGTTTCCAATAACCATAAAAAGCTCTACTGCTAGAGAAGCTCTACTGCTGGAGAAGCTCTACTGCTGAAGAGGCTTTTCTATTCATAACTGAAAGAACACCACAGATAATGTCAATTGAATTTTATGAAACTCAGAATTATAACTAGTCATGTTGCCAATTCTATGTTTCACCACATATTCATCCGATTTTCGCTACAAATTCTAACTATTAAATTCTAACTATTAAATTCTGACTGTTAAATTGAAAACAATATATTTTGATATGGTCATTCACTTGGACAGCCAAGTTGGACTCAGTTTCATCAAGTGTTACAAAACTCATTGGATGCAGAAGGTTAATGTTTATGAACATATATATTATACAACTCACTGTTACACCCCATACAAACAACCTATACTTGCCACTGATAGAATTGTGTGTTTTTTTTAATTTTGACAGGACCCTTTGGTAAATAGAGTGACTAACACCCTCTCTAACTGGTACTACGTTGGGTAGTTATGAGACTACTGTAAACTTTATGCAATTTTTTGAAGGGAAGTTAAAAGACTTATCACCCTTGAAACAATTATACAGTGGCTTATGTGGGGTGGATATACAGTGGTGAATGATAAAGTGTTTTTAAATGCCATAACTAATTATATAAAGTTGATTATAATGTAAATATGAGGTGCATTCCAGATGTTTTGAGACGTTTTCAAGTGAAGCAGTTATAACTACCCTAGATTATTCTAATTTGAGCCTATCATTTCTATGCATCTAATAAGCTGACCTGTCAACATTTGTTATTCCAGATTGAGGGAGATGGATATGACACCACTTTGAAAACACCCTATTAAACACTGCTTGTCATAGCTGAATAGTTTGCAGAATGCAGTCGGGACGTGAAGACAATTTGAAAGCTTGCTATGCAATAAAGTTTTGTGTTAAACAGAGCAAAAACGCTACAGAAACTTATGAAATGCTAAAGATTGCTTATCGATTAACATCAGTTTTTTCCTGGTATAAAAGGCTAGGCAAAGCAAGTCCACCTGGAAGCTCATAATAATTTCCTTAATGGACAGCAAGGGCATCATCTACATCCACTGGGTTTCCTCTGGCCAGAAGGTCAACAAAGGGTACTTTGTGGAGGTTTTGAGGGATTTCAGGAAGAGATTCGTCGCAAAAGGCCAGAACACCTGTACCAGGGCAATACACCAGTCCAAAATTCCATCCATGTAACCAACTACTTGACAGAGATGAGCATTAAAACTGTCCCTCACTCTCCTTACAGTTCAGACCTTGTTCCCTGTGGCTATTGGTTGTTCCCCAAACTGAAGGAGATGATGAAGGAGGCTGTGACAAGGGTCCTAGACACCTTCACTTTGGAGGACTTTCATGGGGCCTTCACGAAGTCGCTGGAGCACTACAGCAAGTGCATTGAAGTAAGAGGATCCTACTTTGAAGGAGATTAGAGTTTTGTACTTCTTTGAAATTAATAAATGTCTCTCATGAAAAAGTCTGAAAACTTTTGGAATGCACCTTGCATGTACTCAGTCCCAAGAAGTTTCGCAACACCCAGGATTTACCTACGGCTTCATAGCATAAAATGGATGAGAGACAAATCTCCATTAATTAGCACACTGATCTATTTCAAATAACATTCACAAATTATCTAGCTACATCAAAGTAAGCTTAATATAAAATTACATAATGAAATAATGCAGTGAAATTGAACATAAGATTGAAAAGATATTGCCATTGTATATTATCCTATTAAAATAAGGTCGATTCATCACTTCACTACTTCTCTTAGTAACATATTGTGTATGCAGTGATACTGTTGATGGCATTGATAATGAGCTGCATCTCCTCATATTAACTACAGGCTGTGAGGGATATTTGAGGACACTTAATTATCAGTATAATATTCTCTCTCTCTCTCTCTCAGAAAACCAATTAAATGGTTCTCATCTCTTTTGGTCCCCCCCCCCCAGAGCAGATAAATGCTAACAGAAGAGAGCGATTAGAAATATTGCCAACTTTCTAAATGTTCCAAAATCTTTTGTACACAAAGTTTGGATGAAATTGGAAGTCTCGCTGTATCAGAGAAGAAACATTCTAAATGTTCGGACACTCTAAGGACACCACAATTCATCCAACGGGTTCAAGACATTATCGGTGATGATCCCCCAAAATCAATGAGGATCATCATCGCCATTGAACTTCAGGTGTCGGAGAGGACTATCAGACACAAGGACATTCATTAAGAGTCGTATGTATGAACTGAGAGGCTTTTCATCTATTCAAAGACAGAAGAAAATCGTTTGATTAGTGCCAAGCGATTACTTAACAAGGTTAAAAACCCTCACCAACATGGCATGTTTTGGTTCTCTGGTGAGAAAATCTTCCACCAAGACTAAAAGTCTAACAGGAGAAATGACAGATGCTCATGTACATATCCTTCTGATGTCCCCAGTGTGATGCACACCAAGTTTCCAGCAACTGTGAGGGTTTTAGGAGTGGTGAGTAAAGAAGGTCATGTCATGCCATCTCACATCTTTCCACAGGGACATGGATGAAGTACACAACGATAGGCCATACGTGTTGTTTCAAAAAGACTCACAAAGCCTACCTAACCCTAGGAATGGATGTCAGACAATCTTTACGATCAAGTAACACCAAATTTGAGCCTTAAAAAAACTCGCCAGTTTTAAATCCCATTCACTACTAGGTTTGGAGAGTTATTGAAATGGAGGTTAATCGACATCCTCACAATGTCCTAGCTTCACATTGTCCACGTGATATCTGAAATAAATAAGGATTATTGTGTGCAGGCATGTCAAAGATTCTGGTCCCGTCTTGAAGCAGTCTTCAAAGCTGAAGGCAGATTCATAGGATAATCTTATAAGAAAGCTTATCAAAAACATGTGCAGAAATTATTATTAAAATACGTTTGGTTTTTACTTGATTAGAGTTGTGTTATTAAATTACCAAATGCGTCCTCAAATACCTCTTGCACCCTGTATTTACAAGGCAAACTAATTCATTATAAGTTTTTACTTGATATAAAGCTTAGTTCCACTGATGGGTTACAAACCGATTGCCTTTGAAACAGTAGCTGCAACTCAAATAGAGTTGAGAGAGTAAATGTTACCAACTTATGATTCGTAAATCATCTCTGAAATAGATAAAAGTATTTACAGCAACTAAGATTTACAGTAGATAGAAAATATTGTGTAATATTCATAATTTATCTCGAAGTCATTAGTGAATTGTTTCCCCAGAGAAAATAGTTTCACTTTACAGAGTATACCATGGGCATAAAAACATATTTTTAAAAAGTGAAATGCAAAACCTTAATGTTCATGCTTCATTTCAGATAAGAAAGTCGCATATTGGTCCAAAGGTCGCTTGATTACAAAACAAATTGAGGACATTTTTCCTAGGGGTCCGAATTCCATAGATGCCGCGTTCACAGTAAATCTCAACAGTGAAGACTCTGAGGAAAAAATAAGTTTTACAGTACTTATCAAGGTTGGTAATATTTGAAAATATATTTTCAAACAAGTTTTCTCTAATATACTGTGTCCGATTATATTCCATCACCAGAACTGCAACTGCCATACCCATACTAAATATTAACCTACAAAACTTCCATATCTTTCTATCAGGTTGTCCGGGAAACTCTGATGATCGATTTCAGGATTTGTGTCTTTAAGCCCATCATGCAACAATCCTAACCTTTGTATGACTTATATTTCAGAATTGCTTGTTGCAGTATTGAAGCCTATCAGCTAAGTTTCATGTTAAAAATCAGCATATATTTTACTCCTTTCAACCCTAATTGCCATTTGAAATGGATAACCAATTTATCCATTTCAAATGGTTGCATATTCGACACGTAATGCTTTTCTTCTTCAAAAAATGTGAAACTACTGCGGAAACATGTAAAATCATTTGTGGAGTTTATGGTGAAGATGCTGTAGGTGAATCAACTGTTCGAAGATGGTTTGCAAAATTTAGACATGATGAGTTCAGTTTGGAAGATAACAATCTTTGTGAAAGACCCTCAACCTTAGACGAGGGTCTTCCACAGCGATTGTCATTTTAGATCGTCAACCTTAGATGACGATATTTTGAAGGTAACCATTGGAGAAAACTCGAATATTACAACTAGAGAACTTGCAGAGAAGTTTCCAAAAGTACCGTTCACAAACACTCAGTGAAAATTGGGTATGTTTCTCGTTATGATGTCAGAACAAAACTGTCAGAACAAAACTGCATGGACCGGTATTCCATCTGTAATATGCTTCTGAAACGCAATGAAAATAAGCTTTTCCTGAAACAACTGGTAACTGAAGATGAAAAATGTATTGTATACGATAATATAGTGAGAGAAAGATCCTGGGGTTTGCGTGCGGATCCTCCAAAACAGCTTCCAAAGAAGAATATTCATTCAAAAAAGTCATGCTTTGTGTCTGGTGGGATTGCAAAGGCATTATTTAGTATGAGCTACTCCCACAAAATCAGACCATCAATTCTTATGTGTACTGCCATCAGCTAGCAAATTTGAATCAAAAGATCAAGAAATTGAGGCCAGCACTCTCCAACAGGAAAGAAGTTGTGTTCTACCAGGACAATGCCCGACCACCTGTATCTTTGGCTACCCGCACAAAATTGCATGAGCTTGGGTGGGATTTCTTTCTCCATCCACCATTCTCCCCTGACATTGAGCCATCTGACTATCATTTGTTTTTGTCTCTGTTGAACTCTCTAAAAGGAAAATTATTTAAAGATTTAGATAGTGTCAAAACCCACTTAGATTACTTCTTTTCATCAAAAGCAAGTG
>JAOPUL010007422.1:38412853-38423251 GCA_027564515.1 Octopus rubescens
ACATACATACATACATACATACATACATACATACACACACATACACACATACACACATACACACATACATACACACACACACACACACACATACATACATACATACATACATACACAAACATACATACATACATACATACATACAGCAGGCTCCTACACAGTTTCCATCTACCATATTCACTCATAAGGCATTGATTGGCCTGGGGCTATAATAGAAGACCCTTGTCTGAGGTGTGCCTTTCAGTGGGACTTGAACCCAAAACCACATGGTTGCAAAGCAAGCTTTCACAACCATTTCTGTTCCTAATTTTTCATCTGAGCACTTACTGCTTTGTTTAAAAACTAAATTACAAAGCTTGTGGTTTTTCCTACCTTGCCACCCTCTTTCCATTCATTGTATGTCCTGCCTTCCAGTTAGTTACATGCGATTATTTTTGAAGCTGGTTATGAAAATGGCATATACAATTAGTTACATCATAGTCTAATCTATTGACTGATTGAACAGTGTTCGGCATCTTAACAACTTGATTTTGTCGTTGTTTTTGTTAGATTAGTCGTTTTCTAACAGCTTTCTTTCGATATAATTAATTACTTAGCTAAACAGTAGAATACAAGGAATCTTAGTGATGCCATGTGTCTGGCAACAGAAACAATGAAAATAATTCAAACAGCGAAATAAATCACTTTGGACATATGTCTTTCTTCTAAAGACAGAAAATATATGGAAGTGTTTTTGTCCTTTTGAGTTATGGAGAGAGAGAGAGAGAGAGAGAGAGAGAGAGAGAGCAGTGTGATGTACAATGGCAGAGGAAATAAACTTTGAGGGAGAGGTGATTGTTTGTACCAAAATCCAAAGCATCTGAACTGGTTTGGTGGGGTGGAACCAGATCATGTTATATCTGTTTGTTTGTATCTGTCTGCCTGTCTCTTTGTCTCTTGTCTATCAGTCAATCTGTCTGTGTCTCTGGTGGTAATGTTGCAAAGTAGAGGCTGGTAGCATTTGTCTCACTGGTGTTTATTCTTAGCAATAGTGGAATGGTTGGTGATGGTGTGTGTGTTTAGGGGGGGGGGTATTCAGAATGTTGAGCAGTGGTTCTCAATCATTTTTTTTTTATTCATGGACCCCTTTGATTCCTATTTTTCTCGGATGGACCATCATAGCCATTTGATGTTTAAAAAATCCTATTATATTTTTATAATTAAATATCATTAGGAATTGTATGAAAAAATTGTTAAAATATTTTGTGTATTGCAGAAGTATAACCAATTTATTTTACATATTTTAAAATATGGATCCCTGTTATGAACCACTGATGTAGACTATTGCCTGGAAATTATGAAACATTTTGTAGGAGTGGGTTTTGAACTCTTACACCTTGTCTCAACCTTATTCTTCCCTCCTCTGTGCCTTTGTGTGTTTGCATGGGCGATCAGTCATATGTGTGCATGCATGGTCAGTTGTGTATGGTCGGTCATGTGTGTTTGTGTATGTGTTTGGTTGGTTAGTAGTGTGTGTGTGTGTGTGTACACAACAGTGTAGGCATATCTACCCTCTTGTACACACAATATCAAAGTGGTCCTTTGACTTGCTAGAAGTAGTATCCACATCTCCCTCAAATTTCACCCTGCTATCTTTAAAAAAAGAAGACATTTGATGGTGTAGTCCTAGATACACCTTTTGAAAATAGAACTGGATGATCATGGCTGGAGGGCCATTGGTCACAGGCCTGACTTTGGAATAAACAGCAACATCAACAACACTACCGCATCAGCAGCATCAGTATTTATACAGTTACCACCATCACCACTACATCACAATCGCTACACTGTCATCCTCATCAACATTATTATTGCTAATTATTAACCTACCAAAAGTGGCAAGCTAGCAGAATTGTTAGCACGTCGGACAAAATGCTTAGCAGCATTTCTTCTGGCTCTTTACGCTTTCAATTCAAATTTCACTGAGGTCAACTTTACCTTTCACCCTTCCAGGTTCGGTAAAATAATTACCACTGGAGCACTGGGGTCAATGCAATTAACTTTCCCTTCCCTTCAAAATTGTTGGCCATGTGTCCACCAATGATCTAAAGTCTCTTCTTTTTATATTCTCTACAGGCTGCAGAAATCAAGATGGTGTGGAATCTGTAGAACACAATGTATTTACATTAGGAATATCTCATTAACACTAGTTCGTCATTGTTTTATTACTCCTGGTAAGTTTCAACCTAATTTTTATTTTTAATACAGATTTTTGTTTTTTTGTTTTAAACCTGAAACAAAGTTAACTTTAACAGATACAGGTACAAATTAATATTTTGATTCCTTAGAATCATTAGAATGAAAGAACAAGAAAAAGAAAGAAAAACGAAGGGAGGGCAGCAGAAGATGGGGGGTGCGTGGGAGGCACATATCCCAGAACAAGAGGGGTATTCAGCAGCACCTTGTGGTAATGACCGTGATGGCATTGCTACGGAGAATGGCCAGCAACACTCGCTGCAGTAGTCACTCCACCTCGGAGGGCTCTGTTTTTTTTTTGTTTTGTTTTTAATCGCCTATTCTTTTCAACTCAAAATATATTGGTTAACTCGAAGCTATTGTAGAAGACACTTATCCAAGATGCCGTGCTGTGGAATTGAACCTGAAACTGTATGGTTGTAGACTGAATTTAACTACATGGCTATACTTTGTTGTGTTATACACTACTTCACTTGTTTTTGTTTTTTATTCTTTTCACTTTTTTTTTTTACATTCTGCTTAAGACTTTTTCTCTTTTCAAATCACCTTTTCTAGGTTATTTTTCCACTGCTTTTTCTTGGTTTCTCCATCGTGGGCAAGTGACTTCTACTTTAGCTCTGGTCCAACAAATATGCCTTGTGGGTGGGTGGATGGGTGTAATTGGTATATGGAAACTGTATGGAAGCTCCATCATAAAGATTAAAGATATGTATTTGGGTGAATGTTTACATTCTGTGATATCTTGGCATGAAATTGCTAGTGTAAAAGCAGTGATGTTATGATGACAATTTCCTGTCAAAAAAATAATCCTGTAGCTTGGCGCTTTCAAAGACAAGTGGAATAAAAGTCCTTGGCTTATAAAACAGGTAAGTGTGAGTGACAGAAAGAAAATCTGGCATAAAAACGATACCTCAAAATGTCTTTGTCCACTTTTGCTTGCATGGAAAAACAAACATTAACTCAAGCATTTAAACTGGCCTTTTCTGGTCCAAATATTTTATCTATTTTATGTTCAAACCAGTCAGATCTGGATTCTCACATCTAACCTTCAACGTCATTCTAAAAATAGAAGTCACATCATTGAAATCTCAAAGCTCATATGAGATTAATTCAAAAGAATGGGAATAAATAAGCATTACATTTGACAGTAATCTCAATGTTAAAGGTTTAACCCTTTAGCATTTAAACTGGCCATATCCGGCCAAAATATTCTACCTGTTTTATGTTCAAACTGGCCAGATGCAGCCTCTCACACTTACCCTACAATGTCATTCTAAAATTAAACAATCACATCATTGAAATTTCAAAGCTATGAGATAATACGTGAATAATTTTAAAAAATGTGAATAAATAAGTATTACATTTGACAGAATAATCTGAATGCTAAAGGGTTAAACAAATTAACAAACAAGCTTAGTTTCTCTTAGTCTGGATACAGCAATTAAAGAAAAGTTGTATGAGAAGGGTTAAAGGTGACATCAAGGCTTGAAGGTTTTTCACTAACTGCTAGATCAATCTCTACATGTTGTCCAGCAGAAAGTCAGTATTAGCTCATGTGTGGGAGAAAGGGTACTAGTGAGAACAAGAATGGAAGTTATGCACTATCTGATACAGCAGCCTCTTGGTGTGGTGCTTAAGAGTTTGGGCTCATTTGTAGAAGTTTAGTGGTGAGTATTTGCTGAGAAACCTTACTGATTGATCATCGGTATTTCGTTCAAGTCAGATAAACCAGAACAAGCAGAGTTAGGTGTTGTGATTAGTGCAGAGTCTAAAGGATGAGTCACATTAGAGAAAATAGGAGAGATGGTTGTATTAGGTGGGTCTGAGTATAGTTGGTATACATCTAAATAGTTCAGCAGAATAAAAGTTGTTGTGGTAGCATGATAAAATAGATAGAAAGGAGAGTCAGTGCATCTGTGGATCAGTGATATAGTATGTTATTGGGTGTATTTTTTTACCAATTAGTCAGTCAGCCTTTTAGATGCAGTCTAGTTTGTGTGTGTGTGCGTGTGTGTGTGTGTGTGAAGCAGCACTGTTCCTGATGTGGGAACAATACTTTGTTAATCTTTCTTGAGCTTTATATAGGATCAGCAGTTGATCAGAGTTAAGTATTATTTAAGTGAGAAGAGAAGGGCCAGTGTTTAGGATGCAGTTTCAACCATGTTATGTTTGTGGTGGGTGGGTGTTATTTCCCAACATCTTAACCTCACAGCCATTGTGTCAGTGAAAATCATCACCATCATGCGTTTGTTTTACTATACTGGTGTGGGTTGGATGGGTCTGTTCCAGCACAGCATCTCACCACTTTTTGTGACCCTTCATCATCTCTTTTGTTAGGTCTAGCACCGAAGGACATTTTAACTATGTCTTCCTCAATCTTACTCTTCCAATGGTTCCCTTTACTTGGATCAGTTGTTAGTCCTATTGATGCATCTCTTTTTTTGGGGGGGGGGGGTATTTTATTTCTGTGAATATATCCTGTGGGTGGTAGACTTAATCCATTGCATTGTTTAACACCACTATCTGGTCCTTAGGTGTCTTTAGCAAACATTTAGGTCTGAGGATTATTTTCTCCCTTTCTCCTACCAAGTTATACACACTTGACAGATAGTTGGGAATTTCCTCCTCCAAATAGGTCATTAACCTTTTAGCATTCAGATTATTCTGTCAAGCATAATGCTTATGTATTCAAATTGGTTCTAGATTTCAATGATGTGATAGTATCTTTTTAGAATGACATTGTATGGTAGGTATGAGAAGCCGAATTTGATTAGTTTGAACATAAAACCCATATTAGGGTCTGATATGGCCGGTTTAAAAGCTAAAGGGTTTAAAAAATGGGGTATTTTTCCATGAGTTTTTTTTTCTTTAAGGCTGCAGCCCTGAGCCCTTTGATTGCCTATTTATAGTAATGACTTAGTGACGGTGCATGGCTTAGTAGTTAGGGTATTTGGCTTATGATTGTAAGGTTGTGAGTTCAATTCCTGGCAGCATGTCGTGTCCTTAAGCAAGACACTTTATTTCACATTGCTCCAGTTCACTCAGCTGGTAAAAATGGGTTGTACATGTAATTCGAAAGTCCAGCCTTGTCACATTTTGTGTCGCACTGAATCTCCCTGAGAGTACGCGTGTTTGTGGAGTTCTCAGCCACAAGCAAGCTATTCCATTGATCAGATCAACTGGAATACTCGTTGTCATAACCGACTGAGTGCCAGTTGAATAGAAATGACTTGGTTTATTTTATAGTGAGACCAAAAAATACCTGATATTGTTGTTTTGAAGAGGGATGGATATTTAGTGTTACATTCCAGATACATAGTTGTTTTTACAAAGCTCTTTAGATTCCGAGGTCAACTTTGATTTGTAATACCTCTAAGGATGATAAAGTAGCAATCCGATATAGGAATCAATGTCATTGACTACACCAACCTTCCCTTAAAATTGCTGGCTTTGTTCCTAAATTAGGAACAATCATTGACAGAAGTGCTAGATTGATTGGGGGAAAAAATCTCTTTTAGTCATGTCCTTTTACATTCTGAGTTCAAATCTCACCAAGCTCTTTGATCCTTCTGGGGTTGATAAAATAAAGTACCAGTCAAGTACTGGGACTTGATATAATGAAGTATCTGTTCAGCTTTTTCTTTCATACTCCTCCCATTTTGCATTGTCACTTTTAATGAAGCTTACTTTTTTTTAAAGAATGTTGAGTGAATGTTGTTGGCAATAATGTAGTGTTGAGATTCATAGTCAGAAAAATTCTAATTACAAAAAGAAACATTTAAAAACAAAAACGCAATATAATTAAAGAAATACTGTGACAGAATTGTCTCTTCTCTTTTTAGTAATTCAAATTCTCCCCCACCTCCAATTTTATTGGCAGAGAGAGAATTACTAATTTTAGAACTGACTAGGTTAGTGACATACACTGTTTTTAAGCACCGAATAAGGTCAATGATACAAAAAAAAATCAATTCTTATAAATGAGTCCTCTTTCTCCCCAATCCCTGTATTTCTAACCTTCTTCCCTGCTGCCTTCTATAACGAAGTGTGTCAATGGTATATAGTTATGTAACTGAAGAATATGGTAGTGTGTTGATAATTTTTGGCTGAAGACTATGGTAGTGTGTCAATAGTTTATGGTTGAAGAATATGGAAACTATAAATAAATATATACAGCTGAAGAGTTTATTAGAGGTTTTTTGAAAAATATGAGATTTCTGAAGAATATGGTAAAAATGTTTTTGAAAAGATGTTTGAACAATCTGTTTCTGTTGACCATTGAATGACATTTACTTCCACCTAAGTGTGACATGAAGTAGATGTCAGTCTTTTAAAAGAATACTTAACTCTTAACCCTTTAGCATTAAACTGGCCATAATCCTGTCTAAATATTCTACTTGTTTTATGTTCAAGCTGGTCAGATCTCACGTCACCCCTATCTTACTGCACACCTATCATTCTAAAAATAATCTCATAATCTTAAAGCTACAAGATAATGTCTGATTAATTCATTCAAAACAAAATGAATAAGTAAGTATTACATTTGACAGTAATTTGATTGCTCAAGAGTTAAACCAGACAAATCCGGCCCAAATATTCTCATCTTATGTTCAAACCAGCCAGATTCTGCCCCTCACACCTATTCTACAATGTCATTCTAAAAATGAACAATCACATCATCAAAATCTCGAAGGTACGAGATAATGCATGATTAATTCAAAACAATGTGAATAAATAAGCATTACGTTTGACAAAGTAATCTGAATGCTAAAAGGTTAATGGTTGTGCCCACCAAGCTGTGGTGCTAGAAAAGCATTTCCTTCTGTAAAATGATGACTTTGGATATTTGGCATAACATTGGGCAGTCAGTGTGACATTGGGTATTAGTATGACCTTGCCTAGTTAAAATGGCTTTAATCAGTCATCATCAGTTAGACAGTTGGTGTGTGACATTACACAGCTGGCAAGATGGTGCAGTCAGTGTGATGTTACATGGCCTATGCAGTTCTGATCAGTTGAAATGACATTGGGTGGTAGATATGGATTTAATAAGTAGGTTTGGCTTTAGACAGTCTAATGCAGATTAATATTGGGTTCTAACATTGGCATAATTCCATACTTTTCTGGGAAGGGTATAGCCAATTAAATCAAGCTGACATACAAAATGAATTTTTCTGACCTAAATTTACAGCCGAAAAATAAAGCTAGGTCGACTTATACACCAAGATGACTATGGAGAAGCAAAAATTCCATATGAAATGCAGCAAGATTTGGAAAGATAGTGACGGTGTTTGAATGTTTACACTATATACTACATCAACTTGTATCACCAAAAGTATAGTATGTATTATTGTATTGATCTAGGAAGGATGACAGGCAAAGTTGATTTGAACGTGGAACATAAAGGAGGACCATAACTAAATACTACTACAAGACATTTTGTTTGGTGTTCTGATAATTCTACCAATTCACTGACCCTTGTGCATTATTATATGGCACCAGCACGGCTGCTTTGTATGTGGTGCCAGCACAGGTGCTTTGTACATGGCATCAGCTTGGGTGCTTTTTATGTGGCACTGGAAATCAAAAGAGCGCTTTTTTCTTTTGTGTAATACATTTTAATACAAAATTGAGTTTGAGATTTGTCTAATTATTTTCTATTAGCTGGTCTGCAGGCAATATATCTGATACCCGTGACATAGAGGATCTTTCTGGTGGTACTTTATTACTGTAAGTAGTAGCAGTAGGATCAGGACTGAGCAGTAGTTAGGTTATTTGCTAATTGACAACACAGAGTACAACTGCTTCTGTCGGAAAGCTGCTTGTGATGGACTGACCTCCTATCAAAGGTGAGACTTGACTCTCCATTTCTAAGACCTGAGGATCCATTGATTTGTTATTTGTCTTTGGTTTTATACCTAATCCATTTCTAAACGATGAGGATTTATGGATCTGTTGCTTATATTCACTTTTTGTAGTTTTAAGCAGATAATTCTCAGACTGGATAGGACACACAGCCACTATAGAAAACTTTTCCCAAATGAATGAATCACTCAGTTTTACAGTGCTACCACTACTAGCAGTAATGAGTTTCCTCATTTATGGAGGGAGCTATTTAGAACTTGGCTTAAAACTAGCAGTTGATATTCTATGCCTCATATATGTACACTGCAACAGTGACTGAACACAAACGGTTTTGCTGGGTATAGGATCAGATATGATCCTATATCAAGGGAACTTCCACATTCTCAGTATTGAATTGCATCTTTAAGGATTTCTTGCTTAAGTTATCCATCGAATTTAATGATGGCTGTCTTCTTCAGTTGTGTATCCTTTGATGACTGTACTTCTTAACCCGTTTGATGTCAAACCTGCCGAAGACCACCTGGTTTATGATATATAATTTCTGTTTTAAAGTGATCTAAATTAAAACCTATCAAAATTTCATGTTACTTTATGTTCTAAACACTGACTTAACAACAAATTTATCTCACAAAATTCTTCATTCTTTTCAAAATTTATTGAAATGATGGCAGTGGCATTTATTTAATTAGAAATATGGTAATGAAAGGATTAATGAGCATCAATGGATGATGCAAGAACATGTTTAATTAGAGAATCGTGACTGCTATTGCTTATACTACATCCACTTTGTACTATACGACTGAGGAAACTAATGAAATGGCAGTATTTCATCATTGCAGACATGCATGATACCCAGACCACTAATGACGACAATGACTACCTTTGAGACTCAAGATCTATATTGCAGAAGTTACCTATGCAATGAAGCTTTATAATAGCAGTATTGGGGATGTGCATTTCCCAGTTTCACTGTCTTTACTTTGAAGGAGAAAGGACAGTGGCAAGGATGATTCAAGACAACTGGTACCATCTCTCAGCTACAGAAAATCTAGTTCATTAGAAACCATCTTAACCCTTTTGTTATATCTCTGTTGAAATATAATGCCTTTGTTTCAATATATTTTGAAAATAATGGAGAATGCAGCATGATAACTTTGTCACTATTAAGCTGAAGCTTAGAGCATAACATGAAATTTTGATGGAAGGTTTTAATTTAGAGCATTTTAAAACACAGCTTGTAACATAGAACCAAGGGCATTTTCAGGTGGGTTGGTATCAAAAGGGTTAAAGCTGACTGCCACAACTTGTTTTTTTCTCAAGGTATACTTCCCTTGTCTTTATGTTTCTGGATTCACCCACAAGGAAACAAAGCAGTACAGGTAGAGTGCCCCACTATGACTAAGGAGCCCTGTTTACCTTTCTCTTAACTGAGATGTTCTGAGAAAAACTAGGGAGTCTATCATTCCCAAAGTGGTCCTGCAAGCATGTTCATTTACCAGTGTACTTATTCTTGAGTAACTTTTAATGTCCTTTTGCACTCATGCCAGACAGTTGTTGACTCAATTCTGGTTGCATCCATTCTTTTGACAGCTCATGTTTTTGTCCTGTTTGAGGTGCTGGTTTCTATCTTTTCTTTGTTTCAGTCATTGGACTGCAGCCATGCTGGGTACTATCTTGAAGGGTTTACTTGAACAGATTGACCCCAGTATTTTTTAAAGTCTGGTGCTTATCCTATCAGTCTCTTTTACTGAACTGCTAAGTTACTGAGACATAAACAAAGCAATACTGGTTGTCAAGTGGTGGGTTTGGGGGACAAGCACAAAAACATCCCACAATATGTGTGTGTGCATGCATATATACGATGATATACAATTTCCCTCTACTAAATTCACTCACAAGGCATTTATTGGCCTGGGGCTATAGTAGAAGCCACTTGCCCAAGGTGCCATGGTGTAGGACTGAACCTGAAACCATGTGGGTTCAAAGCAAGCTTCTTGACCACAAAACCATACCTGTTCCATTTGGTTGACAATCCAAATATGTATCTGGTTTTATGAGAAGTCATAAGATGATTGGGATGGGGGAGGGGCACAATATGCATTTGAGGCATTGATGTTTACCGAGTCCTACAGTTTACATCAGTTCATGTGGATAATTGTGCTCTTCATTGATGAATGAGCTGATTGATTTCTTTGATCCTGTCTTTTCTCTCTCTCCCTCCCTCTCTCTCTCACTCACTCACTCACACACACACACACACACACACACACACACACACACACACACACACACACACAC
>JAOPUL010007422.1:38468984-38479163 GCA_027564515.1 Octopus rubescens
AGTAAGAAGGGCTTCTTTCAGATCCACCACACTTGAGTATGAGATAGCTGAGACATCACTCTCTAAGATAGACCAGATGGAAAAGTTTATTGCATTGATGTCTGGGCTTGGGGGAGGCTAAAAGTTCTTGTCCCAAAAACTGCAACAATGCTCTCTGCACCATTTTTGCATAAAATTCGAGGTGTGGGCTGGGGCACCATCCTGATTGAACACATACCTATTTCCAAATGTTTCATTTAACCAAGGCAACATGTTTTCATTCAACATTTTGACATAAACATTAACACCCTTGTAAATGATGATTAAAAGAAACTTGGATCCATCAGATGCCAAGGCAGCCCACATCATAACCCCTGCTGGTTTCTGACTATGAAAATGAGTTTGGCTCCCTTCGGGCAAGTCCTGAACTTCACTACTGTACAGCTTGTTGTTCTGTTTGTTCGTAACAGCCACCACAGTGAAGATCTTCTCGTCACTTCAAATGAAGACTTTTGTTTGTGGTGCTGTTCATCTCTGCTAATATCTTTCCCCCCTGTCAAGCCATTTTTTCTTTCGAAGTTGCTGAAATTACTTGTTTGGGTTGCTTTTTTGTATGCCTTTAGCCTGAGATCCACTTTAGCAATCCTGTGTATTGAAGATTTTGAAATATTAAGCTCTCTTGCCATTTTTCGCATGCTTCAACAAGGATTTCTGTGAACTCTCTTCATCACAGTATCAATCATAGATTTGGTGTGAACAGTTCTTTTATGCCCTGGAATTGGCTTGCTTTATGTCATGCCAGATTGATTGTAACATTTCCAGACATTATATACCGTCTTACAACACATATTGAGCTGTTTTGCAATATTATTGTCAGATTTTCCTGCTGGTTTTAATGCAACAATTTGACCACGCTTAACTTGAGACACCAAAGCTGAAACATATACAAATCGCTGTGTACAATCAAAAATATAATTGCTTTATCCAAGAATTTTCAAGAATTTTTTTTTTAATCATGGGTAAATCTTTCTGGGACACCCTGTATATATATATAAAAATATTAAAATGCTTTATGTTCGAAGACATTTATTAATATGGGTGTTTTCGATAAGTTATTTGCTTGAAATATGATCAAGAAACAAAATTTGTAAATAAGTGACTGATTGTTATACATTTTTAAAAAGTATAAAAATTCTATTTTAAAATATTAATTTTCGCAATTTATTTTGTGATCCTCGGAAGAAGAGATAGTTTGGTAACCAAAAATAAATATCCCCAGCCACCACCACAGAAGTACCTCATATATTATTGTGACAAATTGACTTGGTGTCTAGGATGGGGTGACCGGCAACAAAGTATAATGTCTGCCTATGTATTGGCTATGGCTACAAACCAGACATTTGGTATTATAATGACAAAACTGTGTCTGCTAACGAAATTCAACTTGCATCAACTTGGTTTTCATGCTTATCCCCACCTATGGTCATGAATGTTGGGTAATGACCAAAAGAATATGATCGCAAATACAAGCGGCTGAAATAGGGTTCCTCTGAAGGATCTCTGGAGTAATGTTATATGACAGGGTGCATAGCTTGGAGATCAGGAAGTCTCTCCAAGTTGAGTCACTACTTCTCTGCATTGAGAGGTCACAGCTCCAGTACTATGGACATGTGATTAGAATGTCACAGAAAAGAATTTTCAAGTCAAGGCAACTGATAGGAAACCTTGGGATAGAACAAATTTGAGATGATTGGATATCTCAAGTCTCAGTTGGTCACACTTGGGAGACCAGCTGGAAAGTGTAATGATGGTTGCATCTGATAGAACCCTATGGAGGAGGTGCTTGAGGACTCTATCAGCTTCTCAGGAATAGTTGGGATAGATAGATGGATTGATCTTTCTTTTTCAGCCAGAGTAACATATTCACATGAATTAGTGTACATAAAGAGTTAAAAGTGTGTGTGTGTGTGTGTGTGTGTGTGTGTGTGTGTGTGTGATGATAAGTAATACAGGTTTTGATTTTTAGATATTACTCAGTTACCTGGTCTGTATCATAGAAAGTAGAGGTCGTGGTGGTGGTGGTTGAAGGGCTGTGCTGATGGAAGGCATAGGTAACTGCTGAAAGCTTTTAAGATAACTAACAGAAAACATAATATTTTAGAGAGCATTAATACATTCAGATGTTTATGTCAAGGATCCTTAGTTTCAAATATAACATTTAAAACTTGGAAATGTTGAATTATTTCTTTTTTTCTCTGTTGTTGTTCATCTCCAAGTTAGCCCTGATTAAGCTGGACCTGTTATCAACGGCATCAAAGATATTCAAGCTGTGACCATTTATTTATAATTATTTATTTATTTATTCTTTTTACAAGTGAAGGGGATTATATAGGTGCCAGTATGGTTGTGTGCTTAAGAATTTTGCTTCACAACTACATGGTTTCTGGTTTAGTCCCACTACATAATATCTTAGGCAAGTGTCTTCTATTGTGATTTTGGGCTGATCAATGCCTTGTAAGTGAAACTAATAATCACAAAGTGAGCAGATAGATAGATTCAGTCAACTGTAGTTCCCTGTCTCTGGTATTCTGTCAAAAATATTCTGTTGTAAATTTTAAAAAAAAAAAAAAAAATCCCTTAAAAATATTGCAGCTAACATCTGAAGTGTAATTGTTTTAATAGTATTTTCATGGATATAAAAGTTGTCACTTTATCTCTGACTGTATATTAATGTTCAAGACCATATCTATGGAAAATAAAATATCTGTACCATGATGTGTAAAAGGGGTCAAGGTGACCATCACTCATCATCATCATCATCATGATCCTGATAATAAATTAATAAAAGTAAAAGAAAATGTTATGCTCTGGCTTGGTTTCATATATATATATAGACTAGATATATTCTTTCAGGCTGCTTTAGCTCTTCTATATTATGTAACATTTGTTCAGATACTTAAAATAACTGAAAGGATGTTTTGTAGCTTGTTAGTTATTTTATTGCAAGCTACTTACTTGTTGTAACATAATACCATATTTTAAGCCAATGATTTTGCAGACTTTAAATATACAAAAATGTAAATGTTTTGATTTAATTTTCTTTCAGTTATGAAACTATTTTATTATTATTATTATCATCATGTTACTTTAATCCATATTCTGATTTCTCTTTCAGGCTGTTCTCTTCACTGTGATGAGTGTTGGCACCTTAGCCTTTTTGCTGATCATCCAGAACCATCATAGTATGATTAACATAAGCAGCCGTCTTGATCCAATTGCAATCACAACCAAAGCTCCCCAGCCGCCACCACAGAAGTACCTCATATATTATTGTGACAAATTGACTCGGTGTCTAGGATGGGGTGACCGGCAACGAGGTATAATGTCTGCCTATGTATTGGCTTTGGCTACAAACCGGACATTCGGTATTATAATGACAAAACCGTGTCTGCTTACGAAATTCTTTGTTCCAAATCAAATCAACTGGAATGTGAATATGTCTGACATTCAACACCGCAGTGCACAGTATTTTGATCTCAATAGCAACGACATGTTCACCAAAACACTGAACACGGTAAATCTTGAAGCTCTGTTTCATGCTGACGTCATCTACCTAGTTACCAATCGATGGTATATTAATTCATTATTAAAAAACTCACGTTACCGACGTAAATTGAAGGATCTCGACAAAATGAGTTGGAGAAGGAGCTTTGCCAAAGTCATGGACCAGATGTTTCGACATAGTAGTTATATGAATGAAAAGATTGAAAGCACTCTAAAACGATTTATTCCCAACAACACCACAAAGCTAGTGTGTGCTCAAATTCGTCTCGGAACTAATCCCACAATTCCTTTGGATTTCCGTGTCCGTAATAAGTACTCATCAGTTAGCGTTGTATGGAAGTTTTTACAGAGGTACAGCAATTCTACGTACAAGATATTTGTTTCCACAGACTCTCAGACTGTTCGAATGAGCGCAAAGAAACTGTTTGCTAAACAGATTGTTGATGTTGAAGGTGCTATAGTACATGTTGACAGTTACGAACCAGGACGAGATGATTTTGCTTGCGGTGGCTTTGAGAAAGCCCTGCTCGATCAGCATATTCTTTCTCTTTGTGACATCCTGGTTGTTAGTAGAGGTGGGTTTGGTTTTAATGCCATCTATGTACGCAAAAAGAGCAGCAGCGTCTATATCTTCCATGATGGCAAAGTCAAGCCACTTGACTGCTACAAAAGTCAGTTATGTTACTGATTGGATGATTCTGTTCTTTACTCCTTCCCTAACAGACATATTACACACATACATACACACACATGTACATGAAATGCATAAATGCATTCTTATATACATTATGCTCTAAAATGTGGATGAGGTTTTTTTTGGGGGGGGGGGTAAGATTTTATCCACACGATCTGCTGATGCAATATTAGTGAATTCTATTGCCCCGATCTACTCCTGGCCTCAGTCCCTTGATAATTTGTGAGCATTATTCTATGTGCCCCCCATCAGACTATGACTGTACATTCTTCCTGGGGTGTATTGCCATTGGCTGCAAATAAAAATAATAAAAAAAGAAAGAAATGTTAGTTTCCACATGCCATGTTAACCCCACACCCCACCCACTCCATCCCTTCCAAACTATTCCATACCTTCGGTTTTGTAGAGGGTTGATCTGTAAATGCATTAATAATCTTTTTCATCTTGTACATATATCCTCCAACAATATTCAGGAATACACACGCACACACACACACTCTAACACACACATGCATATATTTATGAATATGTGTGTGTGACCTCTGTATTTTACTAAAAATTAATATTTGACTCTTGTAGTTATTTCACTGGAGCCTTTAAAAAACAAGAAAAAAAAAACTTTTTAATTCTTTCTTTCTAGAATAAAACCTAATAAGTTAAAAGAAAAAAAAATATTTAGAAATTTTAATCTCGGTGGGGTTGTGTGAAATAGCAAAATAAAAAAATTCTTTAACCTCCCTCTCCCATTCCCTGGTCTTTCAAATATCCTTTCATCATAACATTTTTCCATGATTTAATATTGAAAATGCTACCTTAACTCTTTGATCCTTGTCTGTAGTTCTCAAAAGTTTTCAAAGTACTATAGATAAGATGGCTGTAACTAGGGGAAAAAAATACACCTAAAACCTGACTGACCATTTGATTAGGAAGGAGGATGCTAAACATGTTTTAATTTAGATTACTCTGTCAAATCTAATGCTTATTTATTCACATTGTTTTGAATTAATCTTGCATTATCTCATAACTTTGAGATTTCTATGATGTGATTGTTTATTTTTAGAATGACATTGTAGGGTAGGTGTGATAGGCAGGATTTGGCTGGTTTTAACATAAAACAGGTAGAATATTTGGTCCTGATATAGCTGGTTTAAAGGCTAACTGGTTAATTTTTATAGATCAAGAATGTTGTTGCCTTACAGGATCAGCGTAGATAATTTTGGTGGCTAGCTAAAAAGTTATTGTGATTTTTGACATGGTTAGAGTTTTCCTGATTAGAAAAAACAAAAACAAAAAAAAACTTATGGGTCAGCAACATTTAAATATTTGATTTGTGAACTCAATGAATTAAAAATTATATTTGGTAATGTGAAGGGCTAAGTGATTGACATGTATAGGTGGGATGGGGTCTATAGACTAGACATGTTTAGCTTTTTGTGTGGTGATTCTCAAGTGTTCAGTTAGCTACTACTACTATTACTATCCACTTGCCATATATTTACTCTATACCATCATCACAGCTGAAGGGTTAACCAAGAGTTACCTAACCAACTTTAGATAGATAGTCACCATCTGTCTGTAAATACTTTTGACTTTATCTGCTTACTCATATTTTTCACTCCCTTGGAAATTTCTTTATTGATAACCGAAAAAACAAAAACAAAGAAAAAGAAAATAAAAAATACAAAAAAAAAAGACAGCCTTACTCTGATAAACCTTTTTCAACAACACCAAAAAGATGATGATGATGATAATAAACTGTATTAATTTTATATAGCAAGAGGAAAACCATACATAACCTTACTTGTGTGTGTCTGTCTGTGTGTATATATGCATGTGTATGAAGGAATGTGTGTATGTATATGGGCATACGTGTACTGATATATGCATATGTGTGTGATTGTATGTGTATATGGAGTCTTTCCTGAAAACGATTGGACCTTCCCTCCATCACTTTCTATCTCAAGTTGAGCATCTTCCTTTTGTTTAACTTGTTTGTCCTGCTCTCTCTCTCTCTCACTCACACACACACACACACACTCTTCCTTGAGATTAAAGTTTATCTTATCTTCTCTTGATGATGATGTTTACTGTTATACAGTAGATTTAAATGTTGGTGCTGCATTGGAAGGTGGAATAATGTGGTTTGGCAGATAATGCCCATGCCAATGGCTGCACCATTATTATAACTTGTTTTCATCTGCTTTCCTTGTTGTTATTACACATTTCTTGGCAATTTTGACAAAACATCAAATCTGCAGTTGACTGTCAATGACATAAACTGATGGTGTTGACAAAATATTAGCGACATAGTTTGTCAATACATCTGCTGACAGACAGTGCTGGCATAAAACTAGTTTTATAATCAGCTGTTGGCAATTTTGACAAAATATCAGATCTATAGTTGACAGCCAATACATTTGCTGACAGTGTTGACATAACTGTCAACTGTAGATCTGGTGTTAATTCATCTGCTGGCTGTGTGGGTTGTTAAAAATATCTGCTGACATAGCTGACTCATTACAATAAATATCTTTGACTGGCTGTTGACACAAATACTGATATTGTAAAACTCTGCACATCTGCTGAAAAGTTTTAGAACACATCATATCTACAGAACTTAAGCTTTATATTTAAAAAATGCATCTGCTGATAAATATAACACAACAGATCTTTAGTTAACACATCTGCTGATTCTGTTGACCAACAGAACACTAAACACAGTTGAGTCAATTCATCTGCCGACAATGTTCATACAATGCCATATTTATAAGATCACTCGACTTATTATCTAAAAGCATTTCCACAACAGTCAAATCTACAGATGACCGTTAATTCATCTGTTGACTACATTAACTTGGTACAAGATGAGTGACAACTCATCTGCTAAAACATTAACATGACACAACACTAATGTATACAGCTGACAATATTAATAAATAATTGACATTTAAGTAGGTCCTTTATTAACAATGTATCTTAGAGCAAATTTATCTATAAATAATTTCTGGTTTCTGTTTTTTTTTCAAAAATTTGAAGCATTATTAATCCAATGCATTACAAGGTGTTATTTACAGCTGAATTTGCTTTGAGACACATCAAAAATAAAGACTTTACAGATTTCTTGATGCTTGTACATTTGCATTCTAAATGTAATAAACATTTAATTTCTAGTCAAAGTTTTGGTCAATATTATCTATCAGCACCTACTTACTCTTTATCGCTTTATATATGGCACTTAGGCTCGTTGGGAACTGATTTCTAAATCATGATTTTTATTTTTTTTTAAAAATTTTTTTTTTGAAATTTGCAATGGTTGTTGTTGTTGTTGTTACTGCTACTATTGTTTTGTTTTAATTTTTTTTTCTTTAATATCTTTATGCCGCTTTTGTTTTAATCTCTGTACATGTACTATTAAGACTGTTTTTCTTTTTCTCTGGTTTTTCCTGAGAAGTTAATGGGGTAGTCAGCACCCTATCCAGTGATGTGATGAGAGTAGTTTCCCATCAGCAAAAATGCTAGGGAAATCTAAGATAAATGCTGGCCCTATGGGTCTTAATGTTTTGAGATGCAGGTTTAATCAATATTACAAAGAAGGTGCCACAACACATCACTAATTTCTCAGCAGACCAAGACCACAACCTGGTTTTGAGTATTTTTATTTCACACTCCTTTCTCATTTCTTCTCAAATGTTATGCTTCATTACTAATTAACAATAATCATTATTTAACATCATCATCTAAGGCAAGCTCTTAGTGAAACCATCACTAATAACTTTGACAAAAGGATATACACTACACTACAGCTTTTTACTCCCTCCCACTTCTCCTCAAAGGCTTTGTGCCTGCCTTTATCAGAAATATTATGATTAATTTTGTAAATTAAATACAAAAGTTTTATTGGAAAAAAAAAAATTTACCTGCTACCATGTTGGATATTTTTTTAATCCCCCCTCCCCCAGTTTCGTTTTTGCTGTGTACATGTGTAGCTGTGAATATTTACGCAGGAGTAGTATGTGTGTTCAAATGTTAGTTCTTCCCACATTCTTTGTTGTTATTGAGGGCATTGGGCTTTGCACCTATGTTAGAAATAATAATAATTATTATTATTATTATTACTACTACTGCTATGGTGGCGAGCTGACAGAACCATTAGCATGCCGGACAAAATGCTTAGTAGCATTTCGTCCATCTTTACGTTCTGAGTTCAAATTTTGCCATGGTTTACTTTGCCTTTCATCCTTTTTGGGGTCGATAAAATAAGTACCAGTTGAGCACTGGGGTTGATGTAATCGACTTATCCCCTCTACCCCATAATTGCTGGCCTTGTGCCAAAATTTGAAACCATCATTAGGGTCGTAGGTTGGAAGAATTGATACAGCATTGAACAAAATGCTTTGCAGTATTTAGTTCCTACTCTTTCTGAATTCAAACTCCATCAAAGTCACCTTTGCCTCTCAAAGTACCAGTTTTTTGCTGGGGTTAATGTAATCGACTAACTCCCTCTACACAAATTTCTGGCCTTGTGCTTGTATTAGAAACATTGTTATTAGTAGGGTAATAGATTTGCATAATTGGTGGAACAGTGGACAGAATGTCTTTTGGTGTTTCATGTTTTTATGTTCTAAATTTAAAATCCCGCAGAGGTCAACTTTGCCACTCATCTTTCAGGGTTGATAAAATAAGATACTAAACTAGTACTGGGTCAGTGTAATTGACTAACCACCTCCCCTCAAAACTGCTGGCCTCGTACATGAATTAGAAACATTATTATTATTATTATTATTCAAATTCCACTAGGGTCAACTTTGCCTTTCATCCTTTCGGGGTCTATGAAATAAGTACCAGTTGAGCACTGAGATCAATGTAATCAACTGGCCCCTTCCCCCAAAATTTCAGGCCTTCTGCCTATAGCAGAAAGGATTATTATTATTATGAAGTTCCGCCGGCGTCGACTTTGCCTTTCATCCTTTCGGGGTCGATAAAATAAGTACCAGCTGAGCACTGGGGTCGATGTAATCGACTAGCCCTTCCCCTGAATGTGCTGGCTTTGTGCCAAAATTTGAAACCATTATTATTATGATGATGAAAAACGTGGCAAGCTGGCAGAATCATTAGCACATTGGATAAAATGCTTAACTGCATTTCTTTCAGCTTTTTTATTTTCTGAGCTCAAATTCTGCCACGGTCAACTTTACCTTTCATCCTTTTGGTTGGGTGATAAAATTAAAGTACCAGTCAAATACTGGGGTGGTGATGTAATCAACGTACCACCTTCCCTCAAATTGTGGCCTTGTGCCAGAATTAGAAATAATTATTATCACGAAAGGGTTTTGATCTGTAACCTATACAATAAAGAAAAAAAAAATTGACAACTGAGCAGATGTCATTGATTGTCTGTGGCGATTTCTATTTGTGGAAGCTGTTTTATTTGAATTGTCTCGTCTTTTGGGTGGGCAGGTGGATGGAGAAGCAAATTTTGTTTTTTCATTGACACTTGTAGACCCCCCCCCCAAAACAACTGCTATCTATTATATGCATTCATTTAACTCATTCATTCAAATGTATGAAAGCAATGTCACTGTGTGTGCATGTGTGTATTTGTGTAAACCATGGGCTTGCATGGTTCATTTCGCTTATCATCTGCCAGTTGTCACCAATGGTCTCTCTCTGATGCCTTTTTCCCCCGAACACTTAACAGGGGCAAATGTAACTGACCACAGTTCCATATTAAAGAAATTGGTGTGAGTCTTGTAGATGTCCTACCACACACACATACACACACATATATCTATATATAAAAAAGATACATGCATAAATACACATGCAAACTCACACATACATTCACTTACACATACACTCTCATGCACATCTGTGCATGCACATGATCTTCCACATATTTGTACATGTTTATGCTCTGACATTATACTCAAACACGAATAAAT
>JAOPUL010007422.1:38774207-38784361 GCA_027564515.1 Octopus rubescens
TTAGAGGGAGGGGTAGACCATGTAAAACATGGACCCAGTTAGTTAGGTATGACCTTGGGAAGTTGAGATTACGACCAGGCCTTGCACAAGATCGAGAGGCCTGGAGGAGAGCCATTAGGTAAAAACCCGTCCAACCCATGCTAGCATGGAAACGGACGTTAAACGAGGAAGAAGAAAAGAAGACTGTGGTATTGCTGGGGCACTGCCTTGAAGATCATTTTAGTCAATACTTATTCTATTGGTCCCTTTTTTGCCAAACCGTTAAGTTATGGGAACATAAACAAGCCATTGGTTGTCAAGTGGGGGGTGGGGGACAAACATAGACACAAAAACACACACATATATATATATAGGATGGGTTTCTTTCAATTTTCATCTACCAAATCCACTCATATGGCTTTTGTAGGCCTGAACTGAAGACCACATGGTTGGGAAGTAAGCTCCTTAACCATTCTCCTACACTTCATATATATCATTATCCTTTTACATCTGCTTTTGAAGCTGGCATGGATTGGGCAGATCAGGGACCACATCTCACTCTAAGTTCTATTTTTGACTTGATTTCTGTAGTTTGATTACTTTCTAACAACTTTACAGAGTGTACCAATTGACTTTTCTTTGGCACTAGAACTAGGGAGATTGTTATGTGCTTGACAAAACTAAATGGTCCTCACAATCCTGCACTTAGCAAAGTGAATTGGGTGCATTTTATGGTGGCAACAGCACTTGAAAGGATGGGGCGAGAGAGTTGTGGGTAGCAAGAGATGGATAAATGATGAGCGAAAGATGGATGGTGATACCAAATGACCAATGGGGCGTATAGATAAAGTGTGTATGAGGTACATGCAGGTGCCTTAAGTATATACCTCAAGATGGTAAAAGAGATAGAGTGATAAGGTTGAGAAAGAGTGAGGGGTATGCCATTTGAGAAAGGGTCAGATAGGTCCTGTGCTATCCATAGTTACACTAGAAGCAATGCACAGTAAGCCAAAGCAATCTACTGCTAGTCACATATAATAATAATGGTTTCAATTTTTGGCACAAGGCCAGCAATTTCAGGGGAGGGGTAAGTTGATTACATTGATCCCAGTGTTCAACTGGTACTTATTTTATTGACTTCAGCAGAATTTGAACTCTGAATGTAAAGATGGACGAAATGGCACTAAGCATTTTGCCCGACATGCTAACACTGTTGCCTGCGTATATAATATATAAGCAAGGCCAGAAATTGGAGGGATAGGCATGGAATAGTGGATAATATTGACACCAGTTTTTAACTGGAGTTTTATTTTATCAATCCTGGAAAGATGGAAATGGCAAAGTTGCTCTCAATAAGATTTGAAAGAGCCAGAAGAAATACTGCAAGGCATCTTGTCCGAAGTTCTACCGATTCTATCAATCCACCACAGCTGTTGTTGTATGGTTAAGATTTTAGCATAGCAACCATGTGGTTTTGGCTCATTCCTGCTGTGTGATACCAGAGGCAAATATCTTCTCTCGTCACCCAGGCCGTGAGTGAAATCAGTTGAAGGAAATTGTACAGATGTCTATCAAATATATTTGCCTTTTACAGATTTAATGTTTTAACAAAGAATCGGTGCTTTCACTAATTTAACAGCTATTGAATAATTGAAAGCAAGGATTCTTTGCTAAAATATTAAATCCTGTAAAATACAACTATTTGCTCAACAGTTATCCTTAATTCACATGGAGATCTCTTTGGACTTTGGGGCTCCTTGATCTTTGATTCAAGAATTTTCCATCTGTTTAGGTAGTGTCAATGTATACACCTGCTGTAGAAACATCTCTGGCTGGAAGTATGGTTCATTAAGAGAAAGAACCGGAGGAATATATATACTTTACTTGGAAAAAGTAAGAATTGGCATCCCTCACCAAGTCTTGTCTAACCAATATAGAAATAAAACAATCAAACATAAAAATGATGATACATCATATTTTATAATATAAGCAAAAGGTTCAAAATTTTGGAGGAAGAGTTAGTTTGTCAATTAAACACGCACCCATTGCATTTTGAAGCGAGTTCATTGGAAATGTTACATTCCAGCATTAATCTATGCTCTAAATGAAGACAATCCTGACAGGAGAGCTGAATTTTGTGAGTGGTATCTGGGTAAATGAGAGGAAGATGCAGCATTTCTATCCAAAATTGTTTGGAGCAATGAGACCAGCTTTAAGTTAAATGGCTCAATTAACCGACACAATTGCACCTACTGGGCTCCTGAAAATCCACATGTTACTATCGAACACCATTTGAACTAACCAAGGATTACAATGTGGTGTAGGATATCAGCATTGGGCATTCTAGGGCCATTCCTCTTTTTTACCAAACTGTCATTGGAGATGTTTACCTAAACTTGCTGCAAGAATCCATCGTTCCATGAGTCAAGAGTTGTTTGGTGATGAAAAGATTTACTTTCAGCAAGATGGAGCACCTCTCCATTACCATCATGATGTAAGGGGCTATCTTGAAGCAACTTTTCTGAACAGATGGATTGGTAGAGTTGAATTCGCTGCACGTTTCCCAGACTTGACTCCAATGGAATTCTTTTTATGGGGATAGCTGAAAGATAAGGTTTACAGTTCAAAACCAGCAACAATCAATGAGTTGAAGGAGGAAATTGAAAGACAATGCCTTGCAGTTCCAAATGAAATGTTTCATAATGTTGTTGAATCCACTGATCCATGTTATTGGCTGTGTTTGGTAAGTGGTGGTCGTCAGTCTGAACATTTGTAAACATGCATTTATCCATTTATATATATATGATAGGCTTCTTTCAGTTTCTGTGTACCAAATACACTCACAAGGCTTTGATTGGCCCTGGGCTATAGGAAAAGACACTTGCCCAAGGTGACATGCAGTGGAACTGAACCCAGAACCAAGTGGTTGGGAACCAAAATTCTTACCACATAGCCATGCTTGTGCATATAAAATGTAAAAATGTTTAGTTGTACATCTATAGTCACTGATATAGCCCTACTCTACTTACTAGAAGTCATTATTGACCATATTTTACAGGCCTTGGAGGAGATTTGTTTGTCCTATATATATATATATTAGACACTTGCTGGTTACTTTTATCTCTCTCAGGTATTTCAGAAACTTTTCTAACATATATTTGATTTTCTTTTCAGTTTTCCTTCATTCCCTTTACTGTAGATGTGTATTGAACTGTTAGCTCATAGGGAAAAATGCCTTGCAGTATGTAATCACAACCTTTACAGTATTTACACTCTGAGTTCAAATCCCACAAAGGTGAATTTCATCTTTTGAACATTATCTGACTGATAGAACAAAGTACTAATCAAGTACTGGAGATGTGAATAGAATTACAGTTGAAGACTTATGAGAATGCATGGCTGTTGTAGCCTCTCAACCTTGTGATCTTTTCACATTAATGGTGAAGATGCCTTGGGTATGCTTCTATTGATAAAGTGAATAAATAAATACATAAAGGAAATCAAAACCAAACTTATCCTTTGATTCTTTTATTGACAATAAGAATAGAAAGATTGAAGATTTAAAACAAATTGCAGAAGATTTTATTGGATACACATGAATCAGAGATCTCATGAGAAATAAACAAGGTATCTTCATCATTACCATCATCATCATCATCATTTAACATCCATTTTTCCATGCTGGCATGGGTTAAGCAGTTTGACAGGATCCAACAATCCGTTGGACTATGTTGAGCTCCAATGTCAGCTAAGGCATGGTTTCTGTAGCTGGATGCTCTTCCTAATGTCAACCACCTTACAGTGTGTACAGGTGCTCTTTTCATGTCACTGGCACTAGTGAGTTTGCTAAGTAATTTCTAAGACAGGAAAAAAAAAACAGGAAGGAGTATTTGAAAGAAGGGGGGGGGGGCTTTATGCTGAGTATTGAGTGGCTGAAGTATGATAGAGGGACAAGTACAGATGTCTTATTACAGAGAAGATACATGGCTACCCAAACATACTATCTAGGGAAAGTGGTAATAGCATAGCTAATAGGGGAGCAAGGGAGGTGACTGCTTCTCCCTGAGTACAATTTTCAAAATTGGTACTTTTTCAACAATTTTTAAAACTCTTTAGTTCACTTGTACGATAAAAGTCGAATCTCTTTCTTTGTTGTTAATCGCATGGCCTTGGAATAACTTTCTGGAGTCATTACATTATTTGACCAACTGTCTCCTGTGATGTGTTGGTGGCCTCTGACATCTGATGAACCAAAACAAATCCTGACATCATAACCTCTCTTGACACTGGACGATCCTGTAGACTTTCATCTTTTTCACGTCACACCTAGATCAGTAGTTGTAAGTTTCATACATAATACCATTGTTACTGAAACATGAAATTAATGAACATAGAATACAATTACATATATTATAACTAATGAAATATCTTCTGTAAATTAAGAGAAATGAATTAAAAATTGTTTGGTATGTGTCACAGTGCCTTTTCTTTATGTGCTTGCTCCCCCTAAATTTAGAACCTGGCTACACCTTTGGTGGGTGGAGTAGCTAGGAAGAAGATAAGATGGCAGTGATGGGGTGCCAGGGCAAACTGTTAAGGTACAAGAAGACATTGGATCAAAGGTATTCCAGCCTTGACTACCCTGTCTTTTTCTATGTTCGTGAATGATCACATTATCTATTGTGTCATTTTTAAGTGAGTGGAATATACCTTTGTAAATTTATGCAGTTTGATATAATAGAGTTCTATCCATCTATAATCAAATTTTTTCTTCAAAAAAGTTTATAACTCTGTAAAGGTGTTATCCTTATTAAGGTTATTGATATGAATATCATTATGCTTCCTAAGAAATATTTGCTGTATAACCATAATTTATTTGTTGCTAAATGTAACAGCCGGGAAAATATCTGGTGTAGTCAAGGGATCATTTACTTTGAAAGAGATAATGTTCTTTTCATGATGATGGATTATTCATTTTGCAAAGGATGAATGGTTTATATCGTAAATATTGTTAAGATGGAGTTCATTAACATATTCAAGGAGTTACATTCAATGATCACAGTAAATATGAATTTAAACCTAGTTTAATTTCTTAGACTTAACTTTAGATTTAGGCACTGCTAAATGCTGCACTTGTAGTAAAACTAATGAGAAATTTTCATTTATTTGTATAAATAGCAAACGTACTCCAATAACCCTAAAATAAGTTTGCACCTCTGCTGGTTCCACATGATAGCACTGGTGCTGGTGCCATGTAAAAAGCACCCAGTATAGTCTGTAAATTGGTTGGCATTAGGAGGGGCATCCAGTCGTAGAAACCATGCCAAAACAGAGAATTGGAGCCTGGTGCAGCTGGCTAGCTTCTGTCAAACTTTCCAACCCATGCCAGCATGGAAAACGGACATTAAAATGATGATAATGTAAATGAATAAGTATTAAATTTGACAGAGTAATATGAATGCTGAAGGTTTGGATGATGTTAGTAAGTACAAATCACTCTTTGTACTTACTAACATCATCCAAACTCAGATGAAGACTATTTTAACCATACAATGATAGTCTTAAAAGACAATAGTTTTGAAAATAGTATACATTGCATTGAGAATGACACTGAGAATTGTAAATATAAAAATTGGAAATAGAATATGGGGTACACTCCTCTAAAGGTTAAATGATCATTCTAATGTTGTCAGGGTTTTCCTGAATCTTATAAATAAACATACTCCCATTGGCAGATATCATAAGACTGTTATGAAAACAAAAGTAGCCTCAAAGAGAGCTACAGTTGTATGAAAAAGTTTGTTGCTTTATAACTAGTATAATCAGAAAAAACTGTTCTTGTTTGAACATGCAAAACTCTTCTCTGAGTAATTGTAACAAACACAATACTTGTTACATTAATGGTGTTTTTCTAAAGTATTATTTTATTGAATAAAAGTCACTTTTGCAGATGACAAGTAATACAAAATCTATATAGGGCTTCCCTTTTATTTCATTTGTTTCAGTCATTAGACTGCAGCCATGCTGGGGCACCACCTTGAATTTTTAGTCGAAAGAATCGACTCCAGTACTTATTTTTTTAAGCCTGGTACTTATTCTATTGGTCTCTTTGCCGAACTGCTAAGTTATGGGGGATGTAAACACACCAACACCGGTTGTGGGGGACAAACACAGACACAAAGACACACACACACACACACACATATATATACGATTGGCTTCTTTCAGTTTCTATCTACTAAATCCATTATAGTAGAAGACACTTGCCCAAGGTGTCACACAATGGGACTGAACCCGGAGCCCTGTGGTTGAGAAACAAACTTCTTACTACACAGCCATGGTTGCACCTATGAAAATTTCTTTAAAAAATTTATGCACTTAGCGGTCTGGCAAAAGAGACCAATAGAATAAGTACCAGGTTTTAATTTAAAAAATGTACTGGGGCTGATTCATTCGACTAAAAATTCTTCAAGGCGGTGCTCCAGCATGGCCACAGTCTACTGACTGAAACAAGTAAAAGGTACTATATGTACATATTCAGATACTCAAAAAGATGCCTTACTACTTCTCTTAACCAAATTTATTTAGAGTTTGAAGAATGAGAATATTGAAAATTCTAAGATCAATTTGTTCATTAGAAACACACTTCTCCTTACTTTAATGGCTCCAGAATGTGTGAGCTCTTTCTCTTGGAGAAATATATCATCCCAGTACTGCCTTTTGTAATGTCAAATAAAAAGTTAGAATATGTGAATTCTTGCGAACACTTCTAATAACATTTATTGCAAAATTGTCAGCTGTCAACTGACTAAAACTATTTAACCTCCTACATAAAGGATTTGTTATATCCTACCCTGAGAAATGGTCTTATTAAGAAATCATTTATTCAGCAACTCAAAACTTCATCTATGAGAGAGAGCTGCATCCCTTGTTACATGTGTTTTATATATGTCCTCTTGAAGACAGGAAAGACTATTTGCATGCACATAGATGAATATATTACATGTTCTATGCATGGCAATCAATGCATGAATGTGTGATGCAATTTCTAACATCTTTTTTTCAGCAACAATCAAATCTCTCTACACTGTTGATTAATAAATATTCTGATGTGTTTGGGAATATTTTTGCAGAGATATTGACCAACTGGAACCATGTAACTTCAGAGTCAAGATACAAGAGTCCTCATGTAATAATAATAATAATAATCCTTTCTATACTAGGCACGAAGGCCTGAAATTTTTGGGGGGAGGGGAGTAGTCGATTACATCAACCCCAGTCCGTAACTGGTACTCACTTTATCGACCCCGGCGGCATTTGAACTCAGAACGTAAAGTCGGGAAAGGTATAATAATAATAATAATAATAATGTGTGTGTGTGTGTTGTACATGCATGCGTGCGTGTGTGTTGTGTGCATGTGTGTGTATAATAGTCGATGGGATGAAGGCATACTGTAAGACATTGAAAGAATAGCTTCAAATTTTAATATGCAAAAATAAGGACAATGCATCCACAATAAGATAGAATCCATCGCATTTATAGGATCAGAGAACCTCACGATTTTGATCTACTCCCGCTCCGATCATTTTCTCTAAACATGATCCTCCAAGTTTTCCCATGAGTTTCTGCAGTTTTATCCGTACCCTGAGATGTTCCATATCTTCCAGGAACGCGCCTTTAGTTGTCGAAAGACCGTTTGAAAAGAATTTCAACAACTATCTATACGCCAAGGTTTCCTGGTAATTCTCTTCAAACTCCTCTTTCTATAAACTCTGTATGTTTTTCTTATTTCTCATTTAGCTTTTCCAACAATTTATATTAGGTTGTTGGTGCTCCTTTTAGATTACTTAGAGATTGAAGCACTCCAAGTGCTAGGCGTCTGTTCAGGAAGGAATCAGCCTCCTGTTTAGTCTAGACACATTTTTGTTTTTGTTTGTCACGTTTTTATTTTACTGATAAAAAGTAAAAGAACAAATCCTTTTTCATGGCTAGAGCCGTGCGTTTTACACGAAAAAATAATGTTTATTTAACATCTAAAAGCGTCAATTTGAACGATATTATTGCAAACAAGAACAAGACACACACACAAAGTTTTGGCAAAACGAAGAAAACAAGCCAAATTTAAAAGGTGAAAGTGTTGTTTAAAACAAAAGAGATGAGAATACCAATTCTTACGCACGCTTTGCTAAATAAATAAATATAAGTGAACTGGCAAGAAAAAAAAACTAAGTGGCAGAAATATGTAAGCCAAGAAAATTACTCTGAATTTTTATTCAAGAGCAATTTTTATTCAGAGCAAGGAAGATGGTCATATATATCTTTGCATCTCTAAAACGCACGGATTTTCTTTATGCCCTCAAAGCAACAACTAGAGGAAGTCCTGATTGACGTGAGGAGCGATATCTCATATGTAGTTTGGGATAGAGACTATAGCACTGTATGTCGTAGGTGCAAAAAAAAGCAATATGCTATAGTACAGATCAGAAAGAAAACCTAGCTGCTACATATGTGGCAGCAAAGGTCATCTAGGGGACTTTCTACCCGGAAGAACTCAAGAAACAGTAGGTGAAGGCATGGTTGTTTGGTGAAGAAGCTCGATTTGCAACCACGTAGTTTCGGCTCCAGTCCTACAGCTTGACACGCTGGGCGAGTGTCTTCTACTATAGCCCCGGACCGACCAATGCTTTGTGAATTAATTTTGTAGAGGGAAGGGCGGAATCTGTAGGGAAGACCGTTGTGTATATATGTGTGTGTATTTTTTTGTGTTTGTCTCCCAGCGCTTGACAACAGGTGTTGGTTTGTTTACGTCCCCATAATTTAGTGTTTTGTCAAAAGGACCGATAGAATAAGTATCAAACTTGACAATCTCTTATATATGTTGAAGTATTGTGAACCTCTATACTACGTTGTACAATTTGTCTATTTTTTGCTATGTTAAAGAAAGGTGTGATTTGAGAAAGATGTGATGTAGCCTTTTCCAAGCGAATAGATGTGGCTTTTCAACGGCAATTTGTAGAACTGTTCGCGAGGTGTGGTGGGGACAAACTGGAGAAACTGAATTTCACCGCCTACTTAGACAGTTGGTCACGATCTCAACTGAAGATTTAGATTGCCGTAAAAAACTAATTTGAGAAGATGACGTGTCAGACATGTTGAGTGGTTGTACGATTGTGCGAGGGGAAAATGCCTCAGACTATCTGGTCTGCACATGACTCACAGAGACGCGCTATAGTTAACTCTGATGCAGAGATTCCTCGACAATGAGGACGACGGTGAATAGGTGTGGTCACTTTTCATTTGACACGTCTTTCCACGGCTTGTCTCTTTGAGCGAACTGCAATCCCTGATGGAGCATAGATTGAGCTTAGATCTTTGTCCTCTAGAATATTGCTTGATGCTCTCTGCAATGTAGTAACTAATCCATGTATCCGGTGAAAAGTTAACCCTCATGTTCTATGGTAGATTATTGAAGACTATGAGCGATAATGAGTTGGGAGCGATTGTGGGTGTCGACGAGTTAGTCCCGACAGAGTTAGTTCCTTCAGGAGCACAATTTAGTTTGGGGGTTAGGAACAATTTCGAATTGTAATTGGCCTGGCAGTGCTAAAGTGAGGTAATTCCCTCTGCTTGATAAAATCTAAAGACATGACAGTATTCAAACTGTCAACATAGTCTGAGATACGTACAAGGAGAAGAAACCATCCGCAACATCGTTCAGTACATGTTTAGCTGGTTTGTGGACTTATATCGAAAAGCAGTGATCACGCCCGGAACAGATGTGGCTATCAACGCGAATCTATCGAGAAGATCAAACTACAACCTCTTGGCTAATGTTTATACCACTTTTCCGTCACTTCGAATCCAAAGACTTTGCTTACATCCCAAAGCACTGCACTCTTTTGCCGACACAGTTATGCCAGCGTTTATACTGTTTTTGAATTAGTTAACTGATCTCACTTAAGAAATAGTAAATACTTTCGCCCCCTTTTCCACACATTCTGCGTTGGCTCTGCAACTGAATTTTACTTTGTTGTTGTTATCATTATTATTATTATTATTATTATTATTATTATTATTTCGGATGGAATACACGCATACGTCTTCTCGTAAGTGAATTGTCTTTAATGTTGTCTCCAAAAGTTGTATATTAATTATTTTGTTACTAAACGTTGTG
>JAOPUL010007422.1:38844420-38855430 GCA_027564515.1 Octopus rubescens
ATGAAGGACAGAGACCGCTGGAGAGAACTCGTCCATGGATCTCGGGAATTTTACCCGCCCTAGATAGATAGATAGATTGGTACAATGAGAAAACATGGTTTAGGGTTTCCAATTCCTTTCGGTTGGTATTCCATCTGAATTGTGGATGGGGTAATTCATTATATGAAAAAGTACTCATATAATCCCAGAATTTGTTCAATATTTTGTTCCTAAAGTTTGGTTAACTATATTTACTTTTATTTCGTCCAATTGATTCCCCAATATTTTCTTTACCAAATAGTTCTTCTGCTACACCTGACTTTCCACAGCAGTTCAGAAATATCATCCTGTATTTCATCAAAATCAGAGTTTTATAATGTTGAAGTGAATTTGAATTTATTCAGTCAATAGGGTTTTGTGTTAAACCAATTAATTATTTTCGGTATCTTACATTTGGTTTCTACCACAGAATGACAAAATTTCTGTTGAGTCAAACTAAAAAATGAAAATGATCTCTTATTTTCCAGTCTATTGTGTTGGTATTTCTATAATTCTCTCAATTTACTATGTTTTCATTCAATCTTCTTTAAGAACTTTGTTCCCTCCTCGGTTCCGATTGTGTTTGACCTTGTTTAAAATTGTCTTTTGAGTTATACTTTCTATTTGTTTGTATATACTGGTTTCCCTGATTCCGTGAAACATTCTGTAATGGTGAATAGGAACTTGTCTCCTTTAATAAAGTTGTTTTCTTATCTAAGTTCTTTGGAATTAATATGATTGTTCTTGTATCCATTACAACTATTGGTTTACCTGCTTGACACTTGTTTTACTACATGCACATAAGATTTGCAGGTTTTCCTTTATTTCATGAACTTTCATTTTAACATTCTTCTCTTCAAATTTAATGACGTTGCCACATTGATATCAATTGGGTTTATTTGAAATTTCCACTTCCATTTATTCCTTAATTAATTTCGTAATAATTTGATTTCCTTTCTGAATGTAGCTAGTGCCATTCTCTAAGTCTTCTTTGTTGATTAGGTTCATGAATAAACTTAAATAATTTTCTAGGAAGAAAAATAGGTGCTGAATTAATCCACTTTTTATATATTTTCCTTGACTAGTTAGCAATATCAGAACACAATCTCCCTAACATCACACCCCACTATCTGAATAAGAGAAATGGCACAGACAATATAATCCATGTTGCCATATCTCTAAAAACATGGGATAGTCATAGCTAGAATGTTTGTGATCACAGGTTTACTTGACCAGGGTTAACTTGGAGCTAAACAACAACATCAAAATTGATCTTATGATCAAACTTGCAATCTATCTATCTAGGGCGAGTAAAATTCCCGAGATCCATGGATGAGTTCTCTCCAGCGGTTTCTGTCCTTCATCATCGTTGCCATGTCCTGCATCTCCCAGAGACCAGTGCCTGTCCTTAAGGCATCAATGTATGTCAACCTTCTAATGGATGATGATAGTTTCTGAATTGTTGGGTTGTTATCATTTCTGTCATAAGCCTTTATCTTGACTGACCAATGACCAACTGTCTGGCTTTTCAGGTATATGTTTCCTGAACAAAACTAAAGCTACAGGTAAAAAAGGCAAGTAATGATTTTAGTTAGGAAATATAAGTCACAAAAGATAAAATGTCACATTTAATTTAAATACCTGAATATCAGAGAGATGACTACATTGACATGTAATGTATATGGATGATAAGTGATAAGTAAAGAAGTGCTAAGAGATCCAAATGGAAGGAATCTGTGGAAGAAGACCGAGGATGACATGAGTAGAAGTGGCAAAAGATGATCCTCACAAAGGAGATGACAAAAGAATACAATAAATGGAAAGGTCCTGGGTTGGAAAGGAGCCATCTAACCCATACCAGTATAGAAAAGCAGACATAAAACTGATGATTATTATTAACTGACAACACATGACTTGTACACAATGATAACACAATTATTTCAAATATAAGCGAAAAAAAAAAAATTACACTTTATTTAAAATCTTAAAACAATGAAACAAAAAGTCAATCAGTTATTGAAATTTTGTAATGACTTTCTCTTTGGATTCATTTGTTCATTTCTCCATTTATCCATCTTTTCTATGCACTATTGATGGGAAGGTCATGGGAGTAGAGTCCTCAGGTATCTCCTCCATAGGGTCCTATCAGAAGCAACCTTCGCTAGACTTTCCAGCTGGAATCCCAAGCATGACCAACTGAGGCTTTGAATATTATCCAACCAGTTCCTTCTTGGTCCACTCCTAAGTCTCCTGCTGCTTGGCAGAATGAATCAGAAGAACCAATCTTCCAATTCTTTCCTGCAACGTTTAATCACGTCCATAGTACTGGAGCTGTGATCTCTCAATGTAGAGAAGTAGTTGCTTGGCCTGGAGAGATTCCTTTATCTTCAAGCTATGCATCCTATTGAGTAACATTACTTTGGAGGAATCCCATTTTGGCTGGATGTACATGCAATCATACTCTTTCATGAGCATAGCTGAGGACAGGCACAAAAACTGAATTGAATATAGCAAGTTTGGCTTTTTTACACTTCTGGAGATCAAATACTGAAACTGGTACATTACTGTACCAGCACCTGCAATTCTAGGATCCAATTCAGCCTTCTGCTTCCCATCACTTGTGAGTAAGGTGCCACGAAACTTAAACTTCTCTTGTCTCATACGAGAGCACTTATCCCAAGTTATGTGGGTTAATTTTTGGCAGGTCTCCATAAAGGCATTTGTTTGTCATACGTTGCTGCCATTTCACATTTAGGGCCATCCTCGTAGCATCCTTATGTAGCATCCATCTAGCCTGTTTGATAATTTCTTTGTCAGTGTTCATGTTTCACTGTCATACAATAGCACTCATTTGACGGTTGCAATGAAAGTTAGCGAGAGGACCAGGCAAAGACAGCTGCAACTATCTGGTCACTGCATGCGCCACCCTGATCTGAGAGCATCCAAATTAGTTTTGTGGACCCCACTTCACGGTGATGTAAGAAGAGGAAAACATTGTCACACTTACATTGACAACTTGATTGCAGACACTGGCCTGGAATCCAGGACCTCGAGGCAGTGATGTTGGACTGAGAGGTGTGGCGGGTGGAATTTGTTGCTGCGGCCCAGGTTGGAACCTGGCCATAATAATAAAAAAAATAAAAAAATGCAGGTTTATTTGTAACAAAAGTTAGTGACTTAAATATGTGTTACTCAGTTTCATATGTAAAAAAGCATGCTTGATTGTTCTGATGGTGTTGATGTAAATAGCTAGATAGCCTCAAGTTTTAACGAAGGCTGAATGACATTGGATGATGTATCTAGTTCTCACCTATTAAACAATTGCTGAATGAGGGACATCTGTCATGCAATAAATACATGTAGTCTCTCTTCTTTAATTCGAAAGTCCAGTAAATGTTTTTCAAAATTTATGAAACAGAACTTTTAAATTATGGTTTAAAATTTATAGGGAGCTCCAGACAACAGTAGTAAAAAGAAAATTCAGACTTCTTGTTAATGGACACAGTGGGTAGTTTTAGTATGTAAAGTTTCTTGGAGATACAATGATAGCAGTTACATCGTACTCTGTACAAATAATGAAAGACTTTGTCAAGCATGTTGGTTTTTACAGGGAAAGTCATTTCACTGGTCCAAATTCTCAAGGTAAAAATGACACAGGGAGTAGAGTTTCTCCCTGGACCTAAACACATGCTGAGTGAAGCTTCCTTTGAAGCTGTTGGTTGAATCCCATGTACTTCCTCAATAATAATATGTGAACTACTGACCAAACATTCAGTAAGTAGTTCACTGGTATAACCTCACAGCTGGTGTGTCTATATTCATACAAACACACAGATATATATACACACACATGCAAACATATACATACTTATACATTTATATGCATATATATATATACATATATTCACTTACATTCATGTCTGTACTTCCTGTCTGCAATCATGAATGGCCAGGAAATTACCCTCCTATTCCTGCTTCTTTATTAATCTCAATGTAAGTGTGTGCATCTATATATAATTGAGATTGACACACTGTCTATCGTGTTATGTTATGTGTGTGTGTGACATAAGTGTGTACATAACTTATGTATATCTTCCTACCTGTGTATTACATATACAAAAGAACTTAACCTATTAATATAAGAATTACACACATTCCCATGCATACATACATGTGAAAAAAAGTTATATATATTTCTCTCTCATATATGTGTGGATATATATATATATATATAGCCACACCCATTTCCATGTAAGAATTGCATTAATGTACGTGTATAGTTCTTATAGCAATATACTTTAATATAAGTATTGCTTTAGTAAATACATATACAGACACATACATAGCAGGAAATTATATTAAAGAGAATGTAGTTGACAATATCTTTTTTCCTCAAACAAATGTAGAGAGGGGTCAGACTTTAATGAAGTCATTTTGATGTCCTGTTATACATTGGTTAAAGACGGAAATTACCAAATGGAAAAGAATAATTCTATTAAAATATAATGACAGAGGTACTGTAAGAAAATTGGCAAAAAACAAACAAACAAAACAAAACAAAACAAAAAAATCTTTTGAAAGAAGTGAAAATCACAACAGAATATAGAATATATATTATTGATGCCAGAATAAATAGGACACTAGAGGAAATGTAATGTGGTAGTTAGTTATGTCCATATACATTCTGAGTTCAAATCTCGCTGAAGTCGACTTTGGTGTTCATCCTTCTCAGAGTGTGATGAGGTGGGGTGGAGTGATAAAATGAAGTACCAGTCAAATGCTGAAGTTGATTCAATATACCAGTAATGTGTCCTCAATATGAATGGGATTCTAATAGAGGATGACAAAACTGTAATCATCTTATGTCTATGTAAAAAATTATTATTGTTATTAAGGTGGCGAACTGGCAGAATTGTTGGTGCATTGGACAAAATGCTTAGCGGCATTTCTTCTGGATCTTTATGAAAAGCAAAATCAAAAGTCAACCTTCTTGTTTTGCCTCTGTACATTCCAAGCTCGTTCCAACTTTGTTTTACAGCCTTCTGATGTCTGTAAAGTACCAGTCAAGTACTGGTGCCAGTGTTATTGACTGATCCGCCTCCCTTATTTCTGGCCTCGTGCTTATTTTAGAAACTATTATTATTTGTGAACTGGGGGAATCGAGAGTGTCAGAAAAACTGCTTTGTGGCATTTGTTCCAACTCTACTACATTCTGAGTTCAAATCCTGCTGAGGTCAACTTTGCCTTTCATCCTTTCAGGTTCAACAAAATAAAGTACCAGTCAAGTATCAGGCTTGATGGTATTGATTAATCCCCTCCCCTTAAAAAGGGCTAACATTGTGCCTAAACCAGGAGCAAGCAATTATTATTAATATAAAAGAATTAGAAGAATCTCAGACTGAACATGCCTTATGGCATGTTTCTTTAAGTGGGTTCTATGGGAAACATTCTGGAGCTCCACAAGACACACACACACACATACATAATTTTTATCTTTTATTTGTTTAAATTATTAGATTTTGGCCATGCTGAGGTACTGCCATGAAGAATTTTTAGTTGAATGAATCAACCACAGTACTTTTTATTAAGCCTGGTACTTATTCTATAGGTCTCTTTTATGGGGACGTAAGCACACGAACACTGGTTGTCAAGTGGTGGTGGTGGTGGTGGTGCGGGGACAAACACAGACACACACCGATATATATATATATATACACACACACACACACATACATGACGGGCTTCTTTCAGTTTCCATCTACCAAATCCACTCATAAGGCTTTGGTCTGCCTGAGGCTACAGTAGAAGACACTTGCCCAAAGTGCCATGTAGTGGGACTGAACCTGGAACCATGTGGTTGGGAAACTAGTTTCTTACCACACAGCCATGCCTGCACCTATATATGTACATATACCCACACAATGCGCTTCTTTGAATTTTCGTCTACCAAATCCACTCACAAAGCATTGATTGGTTCAGAGCTATAGTACAAGACACTTGCCCAAGTGCCATGCAATGGGACTGAACCTGAGACCACATGGTTGGGAAGCAAGCACCTCATCATTCTCTTGGGCATTGCATATCTAGGACAACATTATACAATGTGTCCTTCACTTGTTGAGCCTTTTAGAATTTAGACTGGCCATTTCTGACCCAAAATATTCTACCCATTTTACATTCAAACTGACTAAATCCAGCCTTTCACACTTATCCTACAATGCTTATTCTAAAAATAAACAACCACATCACTGAAATCTCGAAGCTACAAGATAATGCACAATTAACTCAAAACAATGTGAATAAATAAGCTTTACATTTGACAGATTAATCTGATGGTTGAATATAATTCGAGAGAAATTTGGCTGCTATTTCTCGCAAGCTGAATAGCAGAATTTGTAGATGGAAGAATGTATGAAGTGGTGAACAGTAGAATTTAAAGGGTGGAGCATGAAAAAATGTGTAGAAGCTGGATAGTAGAATTTTCAGAGTAGCAAAAGGTAGATATATGGAAGGTGGAGATGATAAGAATTGTAAATTGGTGGGTGACAGAATTTGTAGAGTGGCGGTTACCCCCGATATCCCGAAATTGGTGGGTGACAGAATTTGTAGAGTGGAAGATATCCCCGATATATATATTGTGTCCATAAGAGATATTATCTCTGGACAAATATCACTCAACCTTGGTGTTGCAGGCAGAGCAGTTGGTGTCTTTCTCAACCACTCCCCACACATAGTAATCCATGGGGTTACAACAGGAGGAATTAGGAGGCCAAAAATTGGGGCCGGTGAAAGTCACAGAAATTCTTCAACAACCACTTCTGACTCTTTCCGGAGCTATTGCAAGGAGATAAATCCTGCTGTGAAACATATGGCCTTCCAGCCAGAGTTTGACCACAGTCTCCAGCAGCTTCACATAGGTGTCTGAAATGAGCCTAAGGCCCTGTTCAATGATGTGGGACAGCATGACATCACCCTCACTAGAGACACACCCGAAGACCATCACAGTTTGGGGGAACGTGGTTTTCATATGTGTGACATCACATGGATTGTAGGTAAGTCACCTGTTGTCCTGGGTGTTGTGCAAAGGGTCCTTGCAGAAGCACTTTTCATATGAGAAGAACCAGATCATCCCCAGCTCAACAAGATGCCTCAGCTTGTTTATGAACTTTTTTTGCCTTCAAGTGGTTCTCCTTGGCTCTGGCTGCCAAAATTTGTCCCTTGCATCTCTTGTATGAGTGATAGTGAAAGGTCCTTATTCAGGGCCAGCTTCATAGTGGTGACTCCAACACTCATCTCTCTCTTGCCAAAGCTTGGATTTCCTTGCTCAGATCTTCCACCACCTTGTCCTGCAGATGCAGTCAGAATGCCTGTTGTGCTCCTTCCTGCTAGCCACAGCTTTGTATTCTCCATCGCAGCTGTCCATGTCATGTCTTACACTCTTTACAATGTTCAAAGAGCATTGAGCAGCAGTCACGATGTCAGCATTTGGATAGCTGGCATGAATCTTCATGATACAGGTAACTCTTTTCCAATAATCAGTTGGCTTCCAGTCCTCCATGTCAGATAACTTTTTCTCAACTACAATTTTAATCTTTATGCTCTCCAATGCAGTTGACTGTTCACCAATACTGTTCCTGAAGAAAGGCGACATGGAGAAAAAAAAACAATTTAGCCCAAACACCTTGCACATATATATATATACACACACACACACAGTGAGCTTCTTTCAGTTCCTGTCTACCAAATTCTCTCGCAGGGTTTTGGTTGGTTCAGGGCTATAGTAGAAGATTATTGGACAAGGTGTCACAAAATAGGACTGAATCTGAAGCCATGTTGTTAGGGAGCAAACTCCTCAGTCACACAGCTAAGCCTATGTATTTTTAATTGTTTAACTTTTTTCATCTTCAAAACCCTTCTGTATTCCCACATTCTTCATTTAGTATGCTACCATTTGGAAAGTTTCTTTTTCAAAAATGTTCCCCATTAGCCAATTGAAAAACCATCCAGGTGTTTTTATTTTTTCCATATATTTCAAATTACAGATTTCCTGCATAACTCTTTATACTTTGTCAAAAGATCAGTAATGTGAAACTAAGTCAGAAAACATTAGAAGCTGGCTTTAATGCACTACTCTACTTTCAGTGGCAAGCAATCTTCTTCACACACACACACACCCTTGTTTACAATGACAAATTCATATACATATAAATACGCATGCATATATCTCTGTGTATCATTATTAGGATGTGTTTTAAAATCAACACAAATATTTTAAAAAATTGAAACAGGAAATTAAATAAGTGATATTTCTAAATCCAATTACCAGATTCAATTTATTCATTTTTTTTTAAAAAGCATTTTGTCATTCTTATATTTATTTGCTTGAATTATTTTTGTTATTTCTGTAAATATGCTGAACTCATTAGTTGAAATAATGCTTATTTTTCCTGTTGTATATTAAGTCACATTTGACATTTATTCAACATTCAGCCTTCTTTTATAGCTAATAACAATTATATATAGTGTGTGGGCATATGTATGTATGTGTGTGTGTGTATATATATATGTATGTATGTATGTAGAAGTGCAGGTATGGCTGCATAGTTCAAAGGTTCATTTTTCAACCATGTGGTTTTAAGTTCTGTCCCACTGCATGGCACCTTGGGCAAGTGTCATCTACTATAGCCCTGAATTAACCAATGACTTGAGTGAATTTGGTAGATGGAAACTGTATGAACCCATTTTCTCTCTCTCTCTATATATATATATATATACACACATATATATATATATATATATAAAATAAAATAAATGGGCGATCGACTTTCGTCAGATCGGACCTAGGAAACAATGTTTTTCCACTGGTCTTTCAATTGCTAATACTATCTATCGGTCGCAACCCCATATAGATGGAACAATGTGAAATAAAGTGTCTTGCTCAAGGACATTCCGGTCTGGAAATCGAACTCACAACCTCACGATTGTGAATCCAATTCTCTAACCACTCAGCCACGCGCCTTCATGTATATATAGATATATTTATATACATATATATATATACACACACACACACACACACACACATACATACATACATACATACATATATCGGACTTTAATGTTTTAATTATACAATAGTCGAAACCGTGAATTCACTATCACATCCCAACTTCTAGCGATAAGATTGCACCACAAGTCGACGCGAAGTGATAATACACCTGCAAAAACATAGATTTCAAAAATCTTTTATGGGGCTTATTGGGTTAAACGAATGAGTCACTTAAAACGATGTATATTATACGAGTGTGTATATGTGATACACATCGTTTAAAGTTAATGTTTTAAATGACTCATGTGTGTGTGTGTGTGTGTGTGTGTGTACCTTAAGAAGTCTTTAATAGTTATACAAGTAACATTAATTTGAACAGAAGACTATCCTGGCAACCGCGAATATCTTAATTACTGACTGGAATAGCCTTGTGTGTGTGTGTGTGTATTGTGTCGGAGATTGACTAAGACGGTGAACAGAGAGAGAGAGAGAGAGAGAGAGAGAGAGAGAGAGATAGAGAGATAGAGAGAGAGAGAGAGAGAGAGAGTATAAATGATTATAGAGACTACGGTTGTGAAACTTCGAATTGTATTTTGTATATATATGTATCCACACTTACACACGCGCCAGAACTGATAAATACAATATATGTATGTACGTACGTATTATATTATATTATATTATGTTATGTGATGTGTGTATGAGTTTGAGCATAATCCAACTGCGGAAATCCTAGCAATACACGGATTATTATTATTATTTACGTTGTTTCCCAAGAGTTTTGCTCCTTGGAAACTAGTTAATTTTCACACACATACACACACACGCATATCTATAAATATAATAAATATATACACTTCTCTCTCTGTACACACACACACATATATATAATAAATGTACACCTCTCTCTGTACATATATATATATATGTGCGTGTGTGTGCGCGCGCACGCACACACACACACAAATACATACACATACATGTAATACACTAATACAAGCATGCACGTTTACATACGCAGCTCACGTACGCACCATGACACACTGACACCATCGCTAATCACGTGACATGTCTGGGGGGTTTTTCTCCGCTGCTCCACTTCAATAATAAATCTACTCTTCCCTCACTCCTTTATCCGAACTCCTCATCCTTCTCCTCCGTTTCCCTTTCAAACCCCCCACCCTACCTAGTCTCCATCATCTTGTCTACTTTTCTTCCCTCACATCTGTTTCCTACTCCACCTATCGCCCTTCCTCGCCACTCCATCTCCACTTCACCCTTCTCAGTCTCTTTCTCTCTCATACTTTATTTGTTTCACTCGCTCTTCATTTTCTCTTTCTCCCTCTCTCTCTCTCTCTCCCTCTCTATCTGTGTTTCTCTCTCTCTCTCTGTCGTACTTGTATGGAGTTGGAAAAATGGTCAAGCTCTCAGGGTGAAGGAGTTTTTCTTTTCTGGAGAGAGGATAAAAACAAAAGCAAACAAACAAAATTGTGTTTCACTTTTCCTGACCTTATTGTCGACTCTCTCTTTCTCTCTCTATACATATATATGCACACACACACACATCTATGCATGTGTGTTAAAAAAGGTAAACTCATTTTGGAACATTAAGCTATTGCAGACAACTTTGTTGTGGGTGTGAGGTTCTGATGTTTTTATTTGTTTTATTTTAAATTTTACATGGTGTGTATATACAAAATCTCGATCTTAGTCTCATTATTTCATCGTTTTTTTGTTTTTGTTTTTAATCTTCCAGCCACGCCTTTTGTGTATCAGTATTATTAATTTTAAAATTTCTATGTATGTTCCCCAGCCAGATTTCTAACCTTCGTTTTCTTAAACTGTAGGATCCAGCTTCACTATATATATATATGTATATATCTATATCTATCTATCTATCTATCTATCTATCTATCTATCTATCTATCTATCTATCTATCTAT
>JAOPUL010007422.1:38858475-38868959 GCA_027564515.1 Octopus rubescens
CAGAACGTTAAAGTCGGAAGAAATGTCGCTAAACATTTTTCCCGGCGCGCTAACGATTCTACCAGCTCGCCGCCTTATAAATGTGAATAATAATACAAGTTTATTAATACTACTGAGCAAGGTACTAATATGTTCAAGGTACCAGTAAACAGGACCGGATTTAAACTGTGGAGGGTTCGGGGCACATCAAGTTCGGGGGCCCCTCATACAAAATAATTACAATCTTGGAAAATTATTGGCGCCGGTCACAGAAAATAATCTATGGTTATTTATCATAAAAGAGAATCCATTACATTTTTTAAGACAAGATATGTTTGTATATTGAAAGAGAGCCTCTTCATGCAAGATTGCTGGGAGGTGGGGACTTCCTGTATTGAGTGCTCCATACCCTTCATAGCAAGCCCCCACCCCCAGTATAGAGGGTGACCCTGAGCAATCGCCCCTTCCCCCTCATAAATCTGGCCGTGTGTGTGTGTGTCCCTGCCATGACATTATGTGATGTCTGGTTGTGGAGAAATATTATCTCACTGTTCAGCACCTTAAATAGATATCTTCTACTATAGCATCAGAGCATCAGGCCAATCAAAGACTTGTGATTGGGTCTGATAGATGGAAACAAAGACGCCAGTTACATATACATACATATATATATATGTATATATGTCCATGCCAGCATGGAAAATGGATGCGAAATGATGATTATGTATATATGTATGTGTATGTGAGAGAGAGAGAGAGAGAGACAGTGAGAGAGCGTCCTTGTCTTAGCATCATGCGATGGTTTTAAACAAGCAATAGCATTAGACAAGCTATGCCATTCATTTCCCCAGCCACTGCTTGACAAACAATTGGTATCGGTTTGTTTACATCCTATAACTTAGTGGTTTGGTAAAAAGACATCAATAGAATAAGTATCAAACTTAAAAAAAAAAAGAGTACTGGGATTGATTTGTTCGATTAAACTGTTTAGGTGGTGCTCCAGCATAGCCACATTCCAATGACTGAAACAACAGATAAAAATTATATGTATATGTGAGTGCTACTGTCTCCTTGTCTTGATGTCTCGTGATGGCTGTAAAACGAGTGCCACCATTACACAAGCTCATCCTTCATTTCTTATCTTCTGTGAACCATGCCTGGTCATAGCGAAAAAATTACCTTACTTGGAAATAGGTGAGAGCTGGTGACAGGAAGGGCATCCAGCTGTAGAAAATCCACAACAAATTTTGTTTGACCCACCATGCAAGCATGGAAATGTGGCTGTTATGATGATACACACATACACACATAAATAAATATAAAATGATCTGCAGGTGTAGTTTTGGCAGCAAATATTATATAACAGGAGAAAATTATATTACACATGCTATAGGGAATAGTTATCAATTCTAGACATCCATATGTAAAAAGGAAAGCAATTGCTACCCTTTCACAAAAAGAAAAAAGTAAATATATATAAAAAAGGAGTTTAAAACACAAAGGAAAAAAATTAAATTTGAGAGAAAATTAATTTAAATTGGGTACAAAATATTATATGCAATACCCTCCAGTTGTTTAACGGAATCTTATAGAAATCTTTAATTCGACTTATGTATCCTCTACTGCATACTTTGTCTTGAAATTACTTTCTATTCTCATGACAAATCACAATATATAAATAAACAAACACAGCTTATTAGAAATAAACAATCATGTCTGTGTGTGGGAAAGGGGGGGGGGAGTGTGAGCAAATACACTATGCATATCAATGAATGTTTCTTAAATTTCAAACTGGAGTTAAAATAATTATCTAAACATTTGCAAATCGTAGAGAAAGTGTTTGGAATTTTAAAATTTATCACAAATACACAGGGGCTAATAATTAGATTAGCAAAATATTAGTAAACTTGAACGATGCAATAATAAAATCATTACAATACTGATGATAATAATAATAATAATAATAATAATCCTGTCTCCGATAGGCACACAGTTTGAAATTTTTTAGGGGAGGGGCTAGTCGATTAAATCAACCTCAAAAAGATGAAAGACAAAGTAACCTTGGCAGAATTTGAACTCAGAACATAAAGATGGATGAAATGCTGCTAAGCATTTTGTCTGACACGCTAACGATTCTACCAGCTTGCCACCTTAATAATAATAATGGTTTCAGATTTAGACACAAGGCCAGCCATTTTGGGGGAGTGGGTTTTAGTCGATTACATCAGCCCCAGTACAGGTACTTATTTTATTGACCCCAGACGGATGAAAAGCAAAGTCGAACCCGGTGGAATTTGAACTCAGAATGTAGAGATGGACTAAATGCCACTAAGCATTTTGCCTGGCATGTTAATGATTCTGCCAGCTTGCCACCTTCAGTGCCAGCTCACCGCAATAATAATCCTTTCTATACTAGGCACGAAGGCTTGAAATTTCGGGGGGAGGGGAGTAGTTGATTTCATCAACCCCAGTTCGTAACTGGTACTCACTTTATCAATCCCGGAAGGATGAAAGGCAAAGTCGACCCCAGTGGCATTTGAACTAAGAACGTAAAGTCGGAAAAATTGCCGCTAAGCATTTCTCCCGGTGCGGTAATGACTGCCAGCTCGCTGCCTTTTAGTTTCAAATCTGGGCACAAAGTCACCAATTTTCTGTGGGGAGGAGGTGTCAATTATATTGACCTCAGAACTCGACTGGTACTTATTTTATTGACCCTGTAAAGAGGAAAGGTAAAGCCAATCTCAGTGTAATTTGTACGAAGAATGTAAAGCCAGAAGTAATGTTGGTTTCAAATTTTGCCACAGGGCCAGGATGTTCGGGTGAAGGAGTAAGTTGATTACATCGACCCCAGTTATCAACTGGTACTTATTTTATCAACCCCAAAAGGATGAATGGCAAAGTCAATCTCAGCGGAATTTGAACTCAGAATGTAGAGATGGATGAAATGCCACTAAGCATTTTGTGTTGTGTGCAAACGATTCTGCTAGATCACTACCTTAAAACTGGAAGAAATTTTGCTAAGCATTTTGTCCAGCGAGGTAAAGATTCTGCCAGTTTGCCACCTAATAATATAATGATGATGATAATAATATTTTTTTTTTTTAAATATTAAATTTTGAAAGATCAAACATTTTAAGAAATGAAAGATCTAAAAAAATGTTTATTTTTATGTTTATTTATATTACACATGCTATAGGGAATATTTATCAATTCTAGACATCCATATGTAAAAAGGAAAGCAATTGCTACCCTCTCACAAAAAGTTAAAACATGGAGGTTAACTTGGATAGTTTGGTTATCAAAGTCAAATCTCTACATACTTAATCATGAGAAATGTCTTACTTTCATGAAGTTTTTATCTGTGTAGACCTGTTTCACAGAGTTTTAGTAGAATGATTTCACTTCTCTTCCTCTCAAAACTTAATATATTTTCTGCCATTTATGCTCACATAGTGTGAACATTAGTATAAACATACAAACACTGTCACTACCATTCCAAATCCTGCAGCATTTCACATGGCATTTTTGGTCCTCTTAAGTTGTCTTGGTGCGTAAGTCGACCTACCTTTTTAAGCTGTAAATTTTGGTCTGAAAAATTCAACTTGTATGCTGGAAAATATGGTATTTCTTACCTTAATAAAAAATGCATTGCTGTGTGGTAGCTTCACATGATTCTGGGCTTGATTCCACAGTGTGATACCTTGGTAAAGTATCTTTACCCCATAGCTTGGGATTGATCAAACTTTGTAAGCGAATTTGAGTAGATGGAAACTGTGCAGGAGCGTGTAAGTTGAATTGTACCTCCGTTTTTGAGTGGCAGATGTAATAATCCTTCGTTCAGTTTAACACCACAACCTGACCATTGGATATCTTTTTACAGAATTCACACTGTTGCAAATATTTGGAGACTAGATCTAGGGTCTGAAGTTAACTTGATCTTGAGTTTCACTACTTCCTACTCCAAGAGCCCCTTATATGCTGTAGTTCCTCTCCCTTTTACCCCCATTGATATTCAAGGATCTGCACAAATCATGCATGATGACCCTTCATCCTTTTGTCACAGCCAACAAAATAAGAGAAAGGTAGAAATAGATAAGGATCACTTGTTCAATGAACATGGAGATAAAGCAGTTGATGGGGATCAAAGGGTAAGACATACATAAGGTTTGTTTGTTTAAAACACATGAATATCAAGCATCCAGTAGGTGCCCAAGTCAAGACGACATACATAAGTCATTTATTGAAGATACTCGAAGAAAAGACAGATCGAATACATAAGATTCACTTGTTTAACCCTTTAGCATTTAGATTACTCTCTCAAATGTAGTGCTATTTCAGTCACTAGACTGCAGACATGCTGGGGCACCACCTTGAATAATTTTATTTGAATGAATTGACCTCAGTACTTATTCTATTGGTCACTTTTGCTGAACTGCATTTAATGTCCATTCTTCATCCTGGCACAGGTTGGATGGTTTGACAGGAGCTGGCCAGCTGCTTGGGCTCCATTTTTCTGGTTGGTATGGTTTCTATGGCTGGATGCCCTTCCTAATGCTAACCACTTTACAGTCCATACTGGGTGCATTTTGTGTGGCACCAGCACCAGTGCTTTTTATGTGACACCATGTAATAATATTATCCTCAGCTAAACAGAGTCTTGTTATAACAGAAAACAGATCCATGAATTGCGCCTGGTTGTTTGTTTCAAAACATGTGCAACATAGGGCTGCTCAATAAGAACTGAACTGGGCTAAACAATAACACAAAATGTTTATCAATAATGTTGTTGTTTGAACAGTTAGAAATAACAGCTAAATTTCTCTTAAAATACATCCTTGAAAAAGGGCATACATATCGCTACAGTCCTCCAGAACAGAGGACTATAGTAATATGTATGCCCCTTTTCAAAATTGAGACATCACATAACAAATCAATGAGTGAGTCACAACATGGCAGAGGAGAATCCCTTTATTTTTGACAGAACCATGGGGAAGGCAGCTCTAAAACTTGCAGTCAAAATAGTACCAGTCATCTTGCAAAAGTGTTATACAAGTTTTTGTCACTTAAATCCAATGCCGTACAGATGTCTCACTGAATGTGAGACAGCTATCTGACAAGATGAGATCATCATCATTATCATATATATATATATATATATATAAGTGCACCCACACACAAGTGCAGGTATGGCAGTATGGATATGATTCAGGAACAGTCTCACTGTATGGCACTTTGGACAAATGTCATGTACTATACCACTAAGCTGAACAACGCTGATTGCAAGTGAATTTGTTAGACAGAAACTATACAAACTATCATATATCTATCTATCTATGTCAGTCAGTCACTCACTCACTCACTCTCACACACTACCAATGATCACAATATCTGGGACTATAAAAATCTGCAAGACCTTCTTAAGATTTAGAGGATGATGGTTAAAACTAGATGCTTTCCTTCACAACCTTGCTACCAAGTAGGTGGCCAGTCAAAATATACTCTAAATTAAAAAAGAGTAGGAGAAGAACAAACAAACGAACATATGTACATACAAAGTAAAGTAAGTAAAGACCCCCTTTGGTCATGAATGACCATGAGTTTGCACCTAGAAAGCTCTCCCCCTAGGCATAAGTCAGGCCAAGGTTCTTTATGGAAGACCAGCAGTCGCCCATGGATACCAGTTTCCCCTCTTCATGCAACTGATGTTGTCCAAGGGAAAGGCAATGGCCGATACAGCTTGGCACCAGTGATGTCGCAACTCGTTTCTACAGCTGGGTGAACTGGAGCAACATGAAATAAAGTGTCTTGCTCAAGAATACAACACACAGCCCAGTCCGGGAATTGAACTCATAACCTCACGATTGTAAGTCCGATGCTCTAACCACTGAGCCATGAACAGGCACATGAGATGTCATAATAATAATTTCCAGCAGTCTTCTTAGCAAAATCAAGCATTTTCATGTCCTCCGTGTGGAAACATTTGTAAATTTGCTGGACTAAAGAGTCATTTCCGGTCACATAACACTTCTAGTAATTTTAAACTGTAAATATCCAGCACCATATTACCTGTGAGTCTGTGTGTTGTTGTTTTTTTTAACTAGTTTGGTGCCTATGCGTATGTACTCTGTCAGTGCTGGTGTTGAGAAGAGTCATTTGATTAATGAGTCAACAGCCATCATAAATAAATAAATAAATAAAATAACACAAATGAGGTTTAAAATTCACAACAGCTGTTTCAGCAGTATTTTATTGATGAAGTCTTAGATTACATCATGACAAAAGTCTGCAATCTTCAGGTGATTTTAAACAAACAAACAGAGTTGTAAAATAGAAAATTTAAGTTGACCAGCTCACCACATTACTTAGTGAAGCAAGTCATTTTCTACCATAACACTGTTTGTTTGTTTAAAATCACCTGAAGATGGAGGATTTTTGTCATAATGTAATCTAAGAATTCATCAATAAAATGCTGCTGAAACAGCTGTTGTGAATTTTAAACCCCATTTGTGTTGTTCTTTTATACATACACTAAACTTGGAACCATTCCTAGGTTGGATCTACAGTTTGTATTGGATCGAGTACCTATATATGTATATATACATTTGCCCATGTGTACTTATTTACAGATAGACATGTAGATGTATATACACATTTGCCGATGTGTACTTATATACAGATAGACATGTAAATGTATATGTACATACTTGCTGCACACAACCAGCAAGCAACAACTGAATATTGCAAACCTAGTATCTGGTCTGTCCTGGCATTGAATATATATATATATATATATAAAACAAAGTATGGATGGAGAAAAACACATCTTTAATTGCAGAATTTGCCATATAAAGCCAACAATCGTTTCTGTCAGATTAACATGTTTACATATAGAAAATATTTCTCAGATAGATATAACTGAAAATACATGTTAAGGTGACGTTTTCACGGCAAACAAAATTTGCTAAATTCAGAGCGAACTAAGAAAATATCTCAATATAAGAATGCTTACCAAGAATGTCATTAGGAATAAAAATAAGAATAGCATTCCAAGAAAATACAGTTTCTATGTCATGATGCCTACAGTGGATAATGAAAAACAAAAAATAATCTCAACGTGACGACAATGAGAACATATATATCTTACGTCTTTTGCTGACATCAATGGAAAGCAAAAGAATAGAAAATAAATAAATAAATAAATTCTACGTTATGATAATTAGAACATAAAATTCCTACGTCATGACAATTAGCTATTTAGCAAAAATGCTAAACAATTTTAGAGATTGAAGTATTTAAAAGTCTTTTGAAATCAGTGGCAGCATCTCAAAGTAAAAATACCATTATAATTTAATAGCATTAATCTGGAAGTAATGATATAATACATTTCTTCAAGGCAAAGATCACATTTGGAATTACCAACGTTATACAATGGTGCGTAACTAATAATAGACCACTGTAAATCATACTTAATGTTCTTATCTTTTAAATCCCAAATGCATTTGCTAAGATTTTTTGAATTAGCTTTTCTTCTATACTTAAATGAATGAGAATGATTATGAAATCTAGACTTCCAAATGGTTTCTACAGCTGGATGCCCTTCCTAATGCCAACCGCTTTACAGAATATACTGGGTGCTTTTAACATGGTACCACCATGGGCACTTTTATGTGGCACCAGTGTGGGCGCTTTTATGTGGAACCAGCACAGACACTTTTATGTGGCACCGGCACTGGCACTTTTATGTGACCTGGCACGGGCACCCACACAGGTGCTTTTACATGTCACCAGCACAGGCACTGGCGCTTTTATGTGACACCAGCACCCACGAGCTCACAAGACTAGGACCTCTCAGCTGAGAGAGGGATGTAGAGGACATGCCTGTATGTATGGACGGCCAAAATTTTACTTAGCTTGATGTCTCTTCTCAAGCACAGCAAACTGCCAGACATCCCCTGTCATCTCGTTTGTATATCCTTTGATACAATGATACAAAACCTCTAATTTTAAATAATTTGTATTTCAATTTAAAACCTTCATCATCATCATTATCATCATCACTTTTCCATGTTTGTATGGATCAGATGGAATTCAATGAGGCAGATGATCTTCTATGGTCAGATGCCTTTCAGGTCACCAACCCCTTCATCTGTTTCTAAATAAAGTAATATTTCTCCATGGTTGAACATATTTTCACAGAAGATTGGAAACGAAAATTACGACACCACTTGTATGATGGTGATGCTTATTTACAACTATTGCACAATGTCAAAACAAGGACACACACATGTACACACACATACACACACACACATATATAAATAAATATATACTTACACATATATAAATAAATATATACTTACACATATACACATACATATATACCTACATGCCCTTACATATATGCATATACTCACATACACATATATACATGTACATACAAATAGACTTATATACATCCCTACATATATATACGCACTAAAAACTTACATAAATTCCGATATATACATATACACACATATATATACAAATACAAAAATATATAAATATATATCATCACATGCAGATTCAGATATATATATATATATATATATATATAAAATTATACATCAGCAAAGTTAAGTACAGCACATATACATATCTACAAATACCAACGATACATACATTTAAACAGATATACCTATCGCTAATACAACATACATACATGTATAAGCAAACAGTATATATATACAAAAACAAAACGATCAAAATGAATTACCAATAGGACATGGAAAGCAATCAATTATACAATCTCCTGAAAAAACTAATATATAAAATATAAAATAAAATAAAAATTAGTATTGAAATACAAATAAATAAAAATAAAACCATAAAATCCTTAGATCATTCTCATTGAAGTTCTCAAATAATGTTGAGGTAATGTATATTCAATCGCCCCCAACATTACAATTGATAACAGATGCTAGAGAAAAACGTTTAATAAGACATGGCTAAGAAAATACAGTTTCTATGTCTTGTTGACTACAGTGGATAATGAAAAACTAATAAAGAAATAAATAAATTCAACGTTACAGCAATAAGAACATATATATCCTACGCCATGATAACATCTTTTGGTGACGTCAGTGGAAAGTGAAAGAATAGAAAATAAGTAAATAAATGAATTCTATGTTACGACAATTAGTTATTTATCAAATATGCTAAGCAATTTTAGGGATTGAAGTATTTAAAAGCCTTTTGAAATTGGTGGCAGCATCTCAAAGTAAAAATACCATTATAATTCAATAGTATTAATCTGGAAGTAACGATATAATACATTTCTTCAAGGCAAAGATCACATTTGGAATTACCAACATTATATGATAGTGTGTAACTAATAATAGACCACTGTAAATCATACTTAATGTTCCTGTCTTTTAAATCCCAAATGCATTTGCTAAGATTTGTTGAATTAGTTTTTCTTCTATACTTAAATGAATGAGAATGATTATGAAATCTAGAATTTCAAATCGTAGCAGTTGAGCCTAGGTAATAATACTTATGATCCCCAGTTATTACCTTACACTATATTTTTCCTTAAATACTGATTTTCTATAGTTATTCTTAACGATATTCTTGGTACGCGTTCGTGTACTGAGATATTTTCTTAGTTCACTTTGAATTTAGTGAATTTTGGTTCGCCTTGAAAACGTTGTGTTAACATATATTTTCAGATATATTCATCTGAATAATATTTTCTGTATAGAAATATGTTAACCCAACAGAAACCATTGTTGGCTTTATATGGTGAATTTTGCAATTAAAGATGTGTGTTTCTCTATCCATACTTTTGTTGAATAATACTTTGTTATTAATACATATATATATTAGTAACACTATGCCTAAGCAAAGTCCATGCTGATGGACGACAGGTGATTCATTATAAATCAAATAGTCAATGCTATTGGCATATCTCGTAAGAGAGCTGGGAATATTCTGTTCAATGAACTTGGCATGACGAAGGTTTTTGTTAGGTGAGTGCCACGTCTTCTGACACCTGATCAAAAATGCATCAAGTTGATCACATCACGGGAAAATTTGATTTTGTTTGGGGCAGATCCAGCTGGCTTCCCTGAACGTTTCCTTACCCAGGATGAGTGTTGGTTTCATCACTTTGAGCCAGACACAAAGAGATCAAAGAAGGCCAAGGTCATTTCATCTGCAGCAAAGATGATGGCATCAGTTTTTGGGATGCAAAAGGCATTGTGTTTATTGACTATCTTCAAAACCTCCTCACCATCAATGGAGAGTATTATGCCAACTTACTGAGACCAAACGCCGAGGAAAACTGACGAAAGAGGTCTTGTTTCATCAGGACATTGCTCAAGCATGCAAATCTTTGGTTTCAATGGCTTCTGTGCATGACTGGGGCTTTGAACTTATTGCTTTGGCCCCATCAGATTCATCTGTTCCCCAACATGAAAAACGGCTTAGCTGAGAACCAATAGCGCAGTGATGATGACATCATA
>JAOPUL010007422.1:39117387-39128121 GCA_027564515.1 Octopus rubescens
ATCTATCTATCTATCTATCTATCTATCTATCTATCTATCTATCTATCTATCTATCTATCTATCTATAAATGTATATATATATATATATAAATGTATATATATTGTTATATATCTATCTATCTATTTACCTATCTACCTACCTATCTATATATATATAAATGTATATATATTGTTATATATCTATCTATCTATTTACCTATCTACCTACCTATCTATCTATCTATCTATCTATACATATGTACATATATGTATATATAAATGTATATATATTGTTATATATCTATCTATCTATCTATTTACCTATCTATCTATCTATACATATGTACATATATGTATATATAAATGTACATATATATTTATATATCATCATCATCATCATCATCATCATCATCATCCTTTAATGTCCGTTTTCCATGCTGGCATATATAATATGATTTCTTTTATTGTCAAAGGAAAATATCCTCACTTGAAGATATCTGCTCCTGACTTGGGATTGTCTTACGAAGAATCTCCTGAAGGAACACAGGCAAACATTGATTTTGGAATCGTTCCAATAGGAGAAACAGTGAAGAAAAATATCACCATAGAAAATCTGTCATATGTAAGTAAAAACAATGAGATATTAAACGATAAACATCTAATTTCTGTGCAACACCTACTGTTTTGTGTAAAGATTTTCAGCAGATTGATTATATAAGAATTACCAGTTCATACCATACCAATATTGATGGAAGCTTTGCCATCCATTGTCTTAACACTTAATGTGGGAAGCAGCTTGGTCCATCTAGTAGTAAATATGTGTCGTGGCTGAGTGATGTTTACCATTTTAAGTAGAAGTATTGTTGTTGTTGTCGTAGCTACTAGGCAATACTGATTGAGCAAACCTATTATCAAGTGGTTCCAGCCTGTTTGGTTTTAGATGGACCTTATTATCCAAAATGTTTTTGCTTAAGATGGTAGGGTGTAATTTCAAGGGAGATTTAGTTGTTGATTTTAGCAATTCAAAATATAAAAAGATTCCCAATGCTCTGGAGAGGAAGGACTGATGTGGTTATTGGGAGTTGGGATGGTCTGGAGGGTGTTTGACATTTGACACAACACAAATGATGACTGGAGGAGAGGGGATTAAGTCAGGAGTGTCTCTATGGTTGGTGTATAAGGCCAGCCATCTCAAGAGAACAGGAACCATTATAGCTGTGGTGTTAGTTGGGTCTTGTTTGTTGATGCTTAAGATGATGATCATGGCATCAAGTGATATGATTTGCCCATGAATCGGGTTTAAGAAAATGAGAGAGTCATGCAGTGTTAGCCCCACTTTCTCATCAATTGATGTCATGACCCAGTGGCAGAATTAGGTAAAGTTGGCTGGAGATTGGTATGGATTCCATGAATGACCAGAACTTTAATAATTCTTTCTAATATTGACACCAAGGCCAGCAATTTTTAAGGGGAAAGAGGCAGTCGATTATTACATGGACCCCAATGCTCAACTGGTACTTATTTTATCAACCCTGAAAGGACGAAAAGCAAAGCCAACCTCGGTGACATTTGAATTGAAAATGTAAAGAACCAAAAGAAGTGCCGCTAAGCATTTTATCCAGCATTGGTAATGATTCTGCTTCATTGTCGTCTTAAACATGGTTTAGTGGTTAGGTTATTTGGTTCACAATCATAAGATCATGAGTTTAATTCCTGGTGGCGCATTGTGTCCTTGAACAAGACACTTTATTTCACATTCCTCCAGTCCGTTCAACTGGAAAGAAAATGAGTTGCACATGTATTTCAAAAGGCCAGCCTTGTCACATTCTGTGCCGTGCTGAATCTCCCTGAAAACTACGTTAAGTGTACATGTGTCTGTGGAGTACTCAGCCGCATGCATGTTAATTTCACAGGCAGGCTGTTCCATTGATTGAATCAACTGGAACCCTCATCATCATAACCAACAGAATGCCAGTTTTTTTGCTGCCTTAACACCAGGACTTTAATAATATCTTACATTTTTAGCATTTGACAGTCCTTACTGAAAGAGTCTTTTCTACCAATGGATCTGTTGTTGTCCTCATTCATTCAGTCCACCAGAGATTATATTCATTTGCTAAATTAGACAAACCTTAGCTCACCAAGTTAAGCTGTGTCTACTCTTGGACATGTTGACCTGACTACTACTTCCATCTGGATTAACCCACCTGGCAAAGTAGTTTGATAAACCATAGCCACTGTCCATGTTATAGTTTCTTCTTAGAGACACACCTGAATGTTGAATTCCAAAAGGAGAACAATGGTATAGGATTTATTCTTGAGAGCAGACAACAAGTGTTTCCAACCCTTTCTTGGTCAGGTTGTTATTATGGTACAAACCAATGAGGAAGGCATCTACGTTATTGCTGGCCCACCTAGAAATAGCAGTTAAAATCTCCCAGAAATCTCACCCTAACAACTGAAAAGAAAGAGCAAATTGGATAACATAATTATAAAAGCATTATGCCTGAAAAGCAAATGGAATAGTCATGGTTGGAACACTTTTGAATATAGGTTAGCCTGATTAAGTCTAAACAACAACAACAGCAACAACAGATTATAGAGCCTAATTTGAACTAGGGATATTGGCAGGTGCTTTGCAATGCCATCAGAAATACATTTGCCAGGCATGGGATAAATACAGGGTTTTTTTTGTCAATACATCTTTTTTACTTTTATGTCATAAATTTATGTTTTTAATGTCTAATACAAAAACATTCTTTTAGTATTAAGAAATATAATATTCATGAAATCTAGGTTTGGTTTGTATATATATATGTATGCATATGCATATGTATATATATATATGTGTGTATATATATATATATATATATATACATATATATACACTTACAAATACATACACACACATACAAACACACACACATTTATGTCGAGAAGTCAAATTACAAGTAAAAACTTGGAAAAGCTCCACTGCACTAAGAATAATTGCAGGGGGTGTGGGGAGGAGTAGGAAAAAAAATGGGCGTACAAAGTCAAAGAGAGTAAGAGATCTTGATGTTTTGGACAGTTGTCCTTTGTCAGTATAAATGGAAGAGAAATGAAGAAAAAATTATATAGAAAGAAAACACACTATAATTCTTTTAGGCTTGAAACAGTAGATGTAATATAAAAATAAGTTATTCTGAATTTGTGGGCTTAGAATTAAAAAAATAATAACAAATTCTGCAATAAATAATTGAAGAGGCGATTGATAAAAGTACCATAGTCACATTGGTTTTTCTGTGACTTAATTAGTTTTAGAATCAGGGTTTTCCGTTGCCTGATATTTCTTGTTAAATATAAAAAATACAATCAATTTATTTATTAAAGAGATGTTTCCTTGAAGGGTTTAATAAATTTAGTTATTTTGAGGAGGTAACAAATCTCAATGGTGATGACTTGCATATTGATTCTTAATATGTTCCAGCATATTTAAGGTGGTGAGGTGGCCTTGTGCCAAAATTTGAAACTAGTATATTCCAGCAGATTCAAATGTGAATATACTAATAGCTGTTGTGTTTTGTTTTTGGAGAACAACCTCTTCTTTCAGACAAATGTGTGTTCATTGGAGAAGTTATTCTCTAATGACGAAACACAATGGTAATTAGCATATTCCCGTTCAAATCTGCTGGAATGTATTAAGAATGGATATGTAAGTCATCATTTTGATTCTCACTGTTCACTGTACACTTGATGATTTGTCACTAGGTGGCAGATATCAGCATGCATCAGCAAATAATTTGTTTGCTGAAGTTATAAACAAGAGCTACAAATTCTTGTTAGATGTTTAAGATACCTGAGATTCATGGGGTGCCTTTGGCTGATGAGACAAAAAAATGTTGAAGCAGTATGCCCCAAAGTCCCCTAACACTCATGAACCAGATGTGTTTTTAACACACATTCATCTGAAGGGAGAAGTTATTCTCCAATGACAAAACACAGCAGTGATTGACATATTTGCATTCAAATCTGCCAGGATATATTAAGAATGAATATGCAAGTCAATATTTTGATTTTCACTACTCACTGTCAATATGGCGATTTTTTTTTTTATTAAAATTGGATTATTGTTTGTTTTGTCTGAGAGTGGGAAAGAGAGGAATCAGTAGAATTGTCACTTTGTCTTTAACCTACTAAATCCTAAAAGAACAGAAGTGATGGGGTGTAAGTAAGGGTTGATGTAGAGATAGAGATAGAGATGCAAGAGGGCTATTGTGTGAGAGTTAGACGTCTGAGATAGGAAGTTTGGTGAATCTAGAACTAGATTAAAGAGCCGAAAGGGGTCAGTGTCCCAGGATAGTTAGTAGAAGAAGAGGATGTTCAAGTCAGGAGAGAAATTAAAGGGAGTAGTAGATAATGTACAAAAATAATTAGGCTAATTAATTAAAAAGATTTGAGCAAAAAGTGTTTATGGGGGAGTGGGTGGGTTAATGATGTACTGAGAGGGGAAGACCATTTCTAATTACCTCAGATTCCAGATTTTGATCAAATAAAGAAAAGATCCATGGATATCTGTATTGATAAAAAAACTAGACAACCAGCTAAAGCTTTGGTTGTTTATATCTTGATACTGTCCTGTGTCTTTAAACTGCATCCAGTAGTTGGGCCCTGGTTGTTCAGGAGTTTCAGGGTTTTGAGGGGTGTGGAACCACCTCTTAGCCACTATTGTTCCTAGGCCTAATCCGACCCAGAGTAGTAGTACCTGTCAGGGTCCCAGCTACAGGTTAATTAACATGTAAATAGTAGTCATCTGTGAATATCAGAATAAAGAGCTCCAGAGAAAATCATGGGTGGCCCCCTTGACAAGGCCGAGCACCCGGTAACCACCCAGACCAGGGTCACATTGAAATCATGGGATGCAGCATGGTGGATGTAAATTATTTTGGCAGATGCACAGTCAACAAACTGTCAAGGATCAACCAGTTTAGTTGGTAAACTACTTCTAACATCTGTAGTTGTGGCATACACAGATGAGACATTCAGCTATTGAAAGACCAACATAACTTATTGGTCCAAGCAAGTCCTCTAACCAGATGAGAATTATGATGCACTATGTCTATAGCTAAAGTACTTAACTGTCAATGACTCAGTCCATCTAACTATAAATTCTACAGTGTGTGGAATATCTCAAAGCTGTAAGCAGTGGTAGCACTGTAAAATCAAACGTTTCATTGAGTTAGATTTCTGTTTTGCTCATCCTCTTTTTGGTATTGGGTCATGAACTGTATATGAATCAAAGAGGTTTCTTCTACATGATATCTTGGCTAGCTTGGAATGGTAGCCAAATCTTCCTCAAATCATACTCTACTGTGTTAGTAATTGACATAAAAGATAATGCAGTCTCAGAATTTCATGGCTGGAAAACCTTTGATCTTAAGTCTGTCCAATCATGGCTGGCATGGGCTAAGTAACAATAAGGGTTTCAAATTTTATCACAAGGCCATCAATGTTTTTAAAGGAAAGCAGGTTAGTCAATTAAATTGACCTCACTGCTCAACTGATACTTATTTTATTGACCCTGAAAGGATGAAAGGCAACCTCAGTGACATTTGAACTCAGAATGTAATGAGTTAGACGAAATGCCACTAAACATGTTGTACCATGTGCTAATGATTCTGCCAGTTCGCTTGCCTTATGCTAAGTAATATTGGTTTCTAATTTTGGCACAAGGCCAGCAATTTTGAGGGAGAGTGTAAGTTTTATCAATCCTGGAAGGATGAACGGCAAAGTTGATCTTGGTGGAATTTGAACTCAGAACGTAACATCAGAAGAAATACCACTATATCTGGTGTGGTAATGATTCTGCCAGCTCACTGCCTTTGGGCAAAGTAATATTAACAACAACAAACCCTTTTCCAGGACCATCCTCCATTGCTCCATGTTGAACTCAATTATAGAGGAGTCTATTAAAGAAACTTATAACCGTTTATATAACATGATGTATTTAAAAAAATAAATCAATGTCATTTATTTTTTTCCTCATTTTAATTGTATTAAAGTTATCAAATACATTTATAATAATAATAATAATAATAAATATCAACTGTGACAGATACTGCAACACTTATTGTTCATGATAAAAAGAAAAAAGAAATTCCTTAGTAATTGTATATGAGCAGGAAAATAATTCAGTAAATTGAAAAAGATTTGAACTTTCACATTTTCATGACTTGTTATAATGTTTTTACTTGTGAGAACTGAAATATTTTGTATTGGCAGGCAAGATGGCAATACATAACTACACAAATTAATTGGATGTAAAAACTGTTTGCAAGATAAATTATTTTATATCACATGCAATCACAATCATGTCATAAGTGCTTTTGAACAAAAGGTTAATTTCCCAGTTAAGTTTATACTTGCAATGTGGTTTCAATGCCAAACTGAAAGAATTTTGGTTCATTTATGTTGTTGAAACACTAAGATTTAGGGCCTAAAGAGATTAGTAAAAACAAACACAGAAAAAGCAAAACAATATCATATGCAAATGAATAGGGAAGATGTAAGGTAGAGAGGACTCACTAGTCTTGTTGAGGACAAGATAACCTCTCTAGTGTTGGTGCCTTGGTAAAACACACCTAATACAATGTATAAATGATATGCTAATGCATGGAGAGAGTATTCATCATTGGCACTATTCCCATCATCTGCAATTCCTTGTTTGTCTCCTCCTCCTCTCTCTCAGCATGTTCTTCTCAATACTCAAACCATTCTTATTATCATTCTTTCCAATCTTCACTACAGCTCTATGTTCCCATAAATCATGGTATTTAAATATGTAGCATACATCTTAAAATAAAGTAAGCATACTGAGAAAAATATCTAGTGGTGGTCTGCAATAACAATTAATTCCTATCTTCTTCTTCAGGCAACTATAACTAAGATGCATTTAACAATATCACACCAAAAATCTCTGAGCCTTCATTAGCTTTGGTAGGTCTTCAGTTTCATGTTATCTGTCTCTGCCAATAACATCAATGTAATTCAGAGTTCTACATTCCCTTTTAGAGTGCAGAAGTTTCCAAAATATAACATCTAGTATGGCCTGTTGTTCAGCATAAAAGCAGTGGCTGGCAGAGTTTGGCCTATACTGAGCAACAAACTAGAGATAGGTGGAATCTGTATAAAGATTCAAGAGGAGAATAAATTAGTTTGTCATGAAGATGACATAAAGTCCAACATTTTGTATGGTATCCTTCATAAGAGAATCAGGTTTTCTGATGTTATCACTTTAGTACAATAAAAAACAACAAAACCTCACTCTCCAACAAAAAGTACTGCATGAAGTGCCATTTGTTTCCTCTAACTCAACACAACTAATTTATTCCACTTTTGAACCGTGTTCTCCTATATCTTGGGGTATGGTAGGGTTCATTGCTAAACCCGTAATGACCTGGAGCGTTATCAAGAACTGTTGCTTCTTCCTTAATTTCAAATCCCAACTTCTAATCCCACTGAATATTATAACAAAAGGATTATCTCGCTTGTACAAAATGTGCTCTACAGGAATCCACATATTGCTCTTTATTGATTTTGGCCAACAGCAATATGAAATTGAGAAGCACATGCTTTACTTTCAAGAAAAATCTACAAACTGAATTTGGATCTTGCAACACTGATCATTTACCACTTCAAGCTACATCCCCCATTATAGTATTGGTAGTAGTAGTAGTAGTAGTAGTAGTGGGAGGAGGAGGAGGGGGGACAGAGGGAATTGACCAGTTCATATTATAACCAATTCTGTAGTGAGCAAGAATTTACCACTTCACACTACTGCCTACACTGTAGTAGTAGTAGTAGTAGTATTAATAGTAATAGTTGTGGTAGTAGTAGGAGGAGGAGGGAATGGACCGCTTCATATTACAGCCAATTTTGTAGTGAGCAAGAATTTACCACTTCACACTACTTCCCACACTGTAGTAGTAATAGTAGTAGTAGTAGTGGTGGAAGGAAGAAGAGGAGGAGGGGGAAAGAGGGAATTGACCATTTCATATTACAGCTAATTCTGTAGTGAGCAACAATTTACAACTCCACACAACAGCTAACGCTGTAGTACTATGCTACAAACGACACTGCAATAAGAGAAGGAAATTTATTATGACATCACTGCAGCCCACACTGTACTAGGAGGAGGGAATTCACCACTTTACACAACAGTCAAAACACTAGTACAAATAACTTTATCATTTTACACTACAACCAACACTGTAGATGTAAGAGGAAATGTAACACTTCATACTACATCCCACACAGGGAATTCACCATTTCACACTACATATTCCACACTGTATGTAACGGAAGGGAATTTACCACTTCACACTACAACACATACTTGAGTCAAGAGGAGAGCCTCTTTGTGGTTGCCTAACATGCTAGAAATAATAACCTAATTTCTCAGATAACTATCTTTTACTTGTTTCAGTCATTAGACTGTGGTCATACTGGTGCTTCGCCTTGAAGAATTTTAATCAAAAGAATCAATCCCAGCACTTATTCTTTTAAAAGCCTGATGCTTATTCTATTGGTCTCTTTTTGCCAAACCACTAAGTTATGGAGACATAACACACCAACACTGGTTGTCAAGTGGTGTTGGGGGACAATACAGACACAAAGATGCACACAGATATATATATATATATATATATATATGGTGCTCGTGCTATGTAAAAAGCAGTGGTGCTGGTGCCACGTAGAAAGCACTGGTGATGGTACCATGTAAAAAGCGTCCAGTACACTCTGTAAAGTGGTTGGCATTAGAAAGGGTATCCAGATGTAGAAGCCAAGCCAAACCAGACTATGGAAGCTGGTGCAGCCCCTGGCCTTGCCAGTTCCTGTCAAGCCATCCAACCCATGCCAGTATGGAAAACAGACGTTGAATGAGGATGATGATGATGATATATATTATTATTATTATTATTATTATTATTATTATTATCAGTTTCAGCTCAGAGCTGTGTCCATGCTGGGGCACCGCCGTTATATATATATATATATCATCATCATCATCCTTTAACGTCCGTTTTTCCATGCAAGCATGGGTTGGATACATACATACATACATACAGACATACATACATATATCTACGATGGGCTTCTTTCAGTTTCTGTTCAACCAAATCCACCAAATCCACTTACAGGCTTTGGTTGATCCGAGGCTATAGTAGAAGACACTTGCCCAAGGTGCCACACAGTGGGACTGAACCCAGAACCATGTGGTAAGGAAGCAAACTTATTACCACACAGCTATGCCTTCATACTTTCTTAAAAGAAATCATATATAAGATTACATTGGGTAACATAGTATAAGTTAACTGAAAAATGAAAAAAAAATAAAAAAAGAGGCTGTTTGGTCATGGTTGGAATGTCTTGGTTTATGAGTTTGCTCAGTCTAGGCTAACCTGAGCCTGAATAACAACAATAATAACAATACTAATAAGGTTTACCATTATTAAGTATATACGGTTAACGATTTCTGCAGCCCTTTGTTTTGCATCAGCTGTTCTTAAACAATAACCTGTATTGGTTGACACAGAGAAAATATTTCTTACTTAACCTGTCTAGAGTAGCAAATTGAGTAGGAAGATAGGAATGATGTTAATAAGTAGAGAATGAATATGTGTGTGTGTTTGTGTGTGTGTGTTATACACACACACACACACACACACCTTTACATATAGACACACATACACACATGTATATATATATATATATACACATATGAATATATATATACATATGAATATGTATATATAGGTGTGTGTGTGTGTGTGTGTGTGTGTGTGTGTGTGTGTGTATCATTTATTCATTTTTCGGAGGGATGATGAGGACTTTGATATTCCAAGTTTTTTTTTATATTTTTTCGTGGATTTTCCTTAGTTACTACTTTTAATATTATTTTGTTAATTTTCTTCATTTTTTCTTTTTTTTTCGTTGCACCGGTTTTCTTTCCGATTTCGTTTGGTCGAATAACGCGCGTTATCTTTTTATCATTTATTTCTTTTCTTTTTCTTATTTTTTGTTTGTCTGTTTTCTTCAACGACAAAAGAATGAAAACGAACTAACGACGTGGTGCCACATATGAGATTAAAGAATTATCCAAATGCCGACATTGGACAAAAGAATCCAATATAGAAAAAACAGACGCACGTATGGAAATGGCGCTAATCGTTTGATGAGGTATTTTCTGAGTGGGCCAATGTCTGTATATATCGATGGATGTATATATATATATATGATGGATGTATGTTTTATATACATATATATATATATATATATATTCAAATATGAAATAGAAGCAGTTCTTGTGTAATATATATTAACAACAACATATACTTAATGTATATGACTTGTGTATTTGCCGGTGGGCTGCAAATAGTGTGATGGAGAATAACATCTCTCAAAGTGCTAGGTGATATAACATATTAGAGTCAGGGACAGGCCCCCGATTCCTTCGGGTACGTGATGTTGATAAGCCACAAAAATGGCGAAGCATCCTAAATGGGATTGAAGGTGAGTTATCCCGCCTAATTTCTTATTCCTTTGCTATTTTAATTTCTTATACATACTGGCAAAACATCTTGAAATAAAACTTAATAATGACATACATGCATACATACATGCATACATACACACACACACATACATACATACATACATACATACACACACACACGCATACATACATACATACATACATACATACATACATACATA
>JAOPUL010007422.1:39320607-39333928 GCA_027564515.1 Octopus rubescens
GCAGTTAAAATGGGTATAATCCTATGAAGAAGGAAAAAATGCCAATCAATAGATGCTGGCTCGCTTCCAGTGGGTGCTGGCTGGCATTTTTTCCATCTTCATAGGGTTATACCTGTTTTCACTGCTGTTTTCAGGGCTAACCTGCGTTGGAAAACTTAGTTCTTTGTATATTTCCATTTCACTTCAGCGTGTCAAAAATGTAAAAGTTTGTTTACGTAACTGGTCTGAGAAATATATATATATATGTCTGCCTGTGAAAACTGATTTCATTTTGATAACTAAGACCAATATTCTTGTAAAATTGCAATAAATAGAATCACTTGCTTGATTGTTTTTAATTAACAGTTATCTGCAAAGATAGGTAATTAGTTTTATTGACTTTGTTATAAAGTTGCATGTGTCTTGTTTTATAGAACATATCCAGGATTGAATTTCCTTCCTTCTTGATTATGATTTCAAATTTCACTTAGGTTGGCTTTTCTTTGTATTCTTCTGGCAGTACCAAGAAAATCAGAACCTGAGGTATTCACTGAATGCTAATTCAATCAATTATATATAATGAAGGAGTATGCATAGCTTGGTGCAGTATGGCTAAATGTATGTACTGTATAACCAAATGGTTAAAGAATTCATTTTGTAATTATGAGGTTCTAGATCCAATCCCAGTGCATGTCATTTTGTACAGCTTTGGGTCAACCCAAGCCTTGTGAGTGAAATTAGGTAGTTGTGGATGGATTATACCTGTGATTCAAAGGTCCACCTTGTTGCACAATGTGTTATGCTTCCTTGTTGAAAATTATATGGTAGTATAGTGGTAAGTCTCCTCACCTGTCACATGGGAAACCAGGGCTCAATTCCTTGTTGATGAGATAATATACACTTTATTTAGGTGCAGGCATGGCTGTGTGGACAGAAGCTGGCTTCCTAACCACATAGTTTCAAGTTCAGTCCTACTGTGTGGCACCTTGGGCAAGTGTCTTCTACTATATAGGCCCAGGTGTATCAAAGCCTTGTGAGTGGATGGATTTTGTGGATGGAAACTGAAAGAAACCTGTTGTATATATATGGATATATATGCATGCATGTGTGTATGTGTTACTATCTCCTTGCCTTGATATCACATAATAGTTGTATATGAGTGTCACAGTCAAGTAAGCGGTATCTTTTGTTTCCTATCTTCCATGCCGGGTCACGGGTAAACATTGCTGTTTACCCTGCCAGGAATCAGGTAAGGGCTGGCGACAGGAAGGGCATCCAGCTGCAGAAAATCAGCCTCAACAACATTCCATCTGACCCATGTAAGCATGGAAAAGTGAACATTAAACTGATGGTGATGTACATGTCTCTATGGAATACTCAACCACTTACATGCTGATTCAATGAGTCCATTAAATTAAACAAATTTCAATCGAGATCCATTTTTATTATATAACAGAGTTTCTATGTGGGTTAGTTTACCTGCTAGAAATAGCAGCCAAATCTCATTCATGTCATATTCTACTGTTGTGAAGAAAATAAAGACACACTGAACAATGTTGTCTCTGATGTACAAAAAGGCAGGATGGTTACTGTTAGAATACCTTTAATCAACATTCTGATCAATCTGGACTGACTTAGGACAAAGCCATTCCATTGCACAAGAACAATTGTCATCTGTCTTGGGAAGATGTTGGAGGGAGCAGCCCCAATGCAATGAAGTACTCTATGTGGTTACTTATTCTGCTAGAAATAGCAACAACATCTCCCTCATATTATACTTGACTGTCTTCAAAAAAGAGTGTTCGTTTGTGACAGAGTAGTTCTAGATATACAGAAAGCTGGAATAGTTACTACTGGAATGGATCTGATCAGAGATTGTCCTTGTTGTTGCTGCTTAGTCCCTGGTCAAACTTGATCAAACAGACCTATGATCAAAGGCCTTCCAGGCACGACCATCTAGTCGTTTTTTTTTTATATATGCAGGAAACCAAGAACCACCTTATCCACCATGTCTGTTTTTGAGATTGTAGGGTATGATTTGAGGGAGATTTGGTGGCTATTTCTAGTAGGTTAAACGAGTACTAAGAAACTTTATTTTATTGGTTCATTCATTAGAGGCTTGCTTAATTAGGACTGACGTGAGCTTAAACAACAACAACAACAGTATTAACATGTAAAGCAAAGAGTTAAGTCTACAAAATGGCAAAATTTGGACTACCAAAGCATTTGACAATGTTACGCAATTTCCTTCCGTATCTCTAAAGGTTTGTGGTTTTGTGCTGATATTAGAAAAGAAAATTGATTTATTTCCACTTGTATCTAACTAGTTATATTAAGGTTTCCATAATATTTCTATATAGTTTCAGCTAGCAGAGAGATATATTATTTATAAAAATAAGCACATTTGTTACAATTCTGAAGGAACAAGAAGCTATATTATTACATTAGATATGTAATGTTGAATTTCATGAAAGAATGGTCCTAAAAGAGAGAGAAAGAGTGAAAGAAAGAGATAGAGGGAAATGAGGAGATAGTTAAGCTTTAAAAGCAAAAGCTAATATATACTGGAAAGGCAACTAACTATACTGGTACAGATATGCAGCATATGTTCAATGACACTTAGAAAATTTGTAACTTTCTGCTCATGCTAGAAAATGAAATAAATTATATTTCTTTGTGAATCTAACTGCTTACATTGATAATTCTGCATAGTCTCGGAAAGTTTAAAGACTTATTATTTATTAAATAATCTTGTTTGTTATAATTCTGAAGGAACAATAATAACCTATAGTATTATTACATTAGATACGTAATGTTGAATACCTGTGTGCTATGAAAACTTTCCATAGTTCACATTGTCTTTCTAGTACCAAACATACTTTGCACATGGATACATTTCAAAATAGTGAGCAACCTAAATATGTGTTCTTCTCATGTTTATATGTGGGCCAATGTATGTGAATGCTCTATAATGTGATGATGATGATGATCGTCATCATCACCACAACCATCACAACCACAACCACCACCACAACCACAATCACCACCACCACCACCACCATCATTATTTTAATGTTTACTTTTCCATGCTTGCATCGGTTGAACAAAGTTTATTGAAACAGATTTTCTATGGCTAGATGCCCTTCCTGTCACCAACCCTCACCTGTTTTCAAGGAAGGTAATATTTCCTCATGGCTAGACATGTTTTCACTGAATATAGGAAATGAATGATACTGCTTGTATGACAATGACATAACTATCACATGTTGTCAAGGCAACAAGATGTAAACATATACACACTCCCACATGTATATATGTATACACATGCATATAGATACATGACAAGTTACTTTCAGTTTCTCCCTACCTAATTTACTCACAAAGCTTTGGTTAACGCAGGGCGTCACACAGTGGAACTGAGTCCAAGATCATGTGATTGGGAAGCAAACCTCTTAACCATACAGCCATGCCTGCTACATATTAGACACACCTGCACCATATTGTAAACCAAAATCTACCATTGTAGTGGTCGACACATTTAGATTTCACTATATAAGTAGTTTAAATTATTGGTTCATCACTTTTCCTGAAGGAGGAAAGCATATTAAATTGTTTTCTTTTTTTGCTACTTTCAATAAAATATTATAATTATGTGACTCAAAATGTTTATACTCAAAATACATTTATTGCATCCTTACTGCTCACTTTTCTGTCTTTCAGTGCTCTATTCTGTTACTGTACATGCACCTGTGGCCAGGACCGGATTTCAACTATAGGGGCCTGGGGCACTTCAGGTTTGGGGGCTCCGCATACAAAAGAATAAAATCTTGGAAAATTATTGGTGTCAGTAACGTGGAGAAATCTATGGTTATTTATCATAATAGAGAATCCATTACATCTTTTAAGACATCAAGATATGTTTGTATATTGAAAGAGAGCCTCTTCATGCAAGATTACTGGGAGGTGGGAGCCTCCCTGTATTGATTGCTCCATACCCTTTGTCGCAGGGGCCTCTTGGTATTGAGGGTGGCCCAGGGCAATCGCCCCCTTCGCTCCCGTCCCTATAAACCCAGCCCTGATTGTGGCTTCAGTTGCTGTCTTTTTTTTACTCAAATTATTGCCATTTTCTGTCTTCTCTTTTTACCTCTTTCTGATGAGTCATAGTGCATTTGAGCACTGTATATAATAATCTAATAATGTCAATACTATTAATATTTCCTGTCATTCCATACCATCAGTAGAGAGTAATGAAATAGTTGGTAGCCAATTAATTAGTTTATATTATTCAAGTTTCTGTCTTCATTTTAAATCAGAAAGTTTTAGAATGGGAGAAGAAAGTGAAAGGATAAATAAATAGTCTCTTACATTAGATAGAAACAACTTTAAATGTATGCAATATATTTTCTTTTTCTCTGCCAAGGCTAAAGTAGTCACTTCAAGTTCAAATTCAAGAGTATTATAGAAATTTTCTGTTATTAGTCTTGTCTTTCTAGTGTCAATTTTTGTGTGTGTGTGTGTGTGTGTGTGTGTGTGTGTGTGTGTGTGTGTATATATATATATATTCCAAAGAAGTGAGCGAATTACATACAAGAGTGCTTCTCACACTGTTTCTGTACCAACTTCTGTAAATATACCTTGCAGTGTTTAGTAGGGTGTGTTCAAAATGCTGTTACAGCAGTCTCCTTCAATCTAGAATAAAAAAGTTGGCAGGTCAGCTTATTAGGCACATGGTAATGATATGCTAAAATTACAATAGAGGACAGTTATAACTGCCGCTTATAAAATAGTCTCAAAACTTCTGGAATATGCCTCGTATTTCGAGAAGTGGTGAGCTATGCTGATATGAAAATGTAGTGTGTATTTAATGACAATAGAAAATTTTGTGGCTCTGTGCTAAAGTAAGACAAAGCAGAAATATATTTCCTCATGAATCGAACATATATCAAGAATTCTGTAATAGATTTGCATAGACTCAAAAAAGTTTAAAAACATTATTTATGAAATAATCTTGTTTCTTATAATTCTTAAGAAACAAGGAACTATAATGACAGGTTGTCTTGTTCAAGACAATGTAACCAGTGTTGGTTACATGACAAACATGAATAAATGCACCATGTCAACACTGTAAAATGATTAGTGAAAGGAAGGGCATCTAATTGTAAAAACTGTATAAAAACAATAAAGGAACAAACTAAAAGAGATGTAGACCCTACAAACCTCAAACAAGCAACCCATTGCAGAGAGCAGTAACTCTGATAAAAAAACTACTATTGAATAAGGATGATACATTAGTGCTGCTAGAGACATCCTCTTTAGTATTAGTGCTTCAATAAATGCACCCAGTCTGCTCTAATAAGTGGTTTGTAAGAGGAAAAGCACCTAACTATAAAAGCTATGCAGTAAAAGAATCAAAACACAGGCAACAACTGAGATGGCTGCTTTTGTCTCTTGTTGTGCATGTAAGGTGACAAAGGAATGTAATGAAAGGTAAGATGCTGTGTGTACCAGTCCAACCCATGACAGCATGGAAAAATGGATGTATAATGACTATGGTTATGATGAATCACTAACATTAGAAGACACCAGGGATACACTCCATGAGACAAAGACAATATAGCCAGATCCATGATGATGGTGGCAGTGACAGCAGTGGAGGAGGTGGTGGGTTGGATAGAATGCTTCATGGCATTTATTCTGACTGTGTCTGTTCTCTGAGTTCAAGTCCCACCGATATCAACTCAAATTTAACTGTTGTCTTTTTTGGGGTTTGATATGAAAAATTCTAGTCCAGGGTGGAAGATTGGTGGAATTGTTACAGCATCAAAATGGGATGCCTTATAGCATCTGCTCCAGCTCGGTGTAGTTTGAAGTCAAGTCCTGACCTATCCCTGTAAAACAGTAATACTTCTGCTTGTTGTGACTGAAAGGCATTGTCAACAATTTGAAAAAAAAATCAATGGAAGCATAGTTTCCTTCATTTGATTGCAAGACCAACTGCTCTTAAAAACATCTAAAACAAAAGAGAGAAAATGACAATGTGGTATATTAGTGGTCCTTAAGTGAATATCTAACTTTTGGTGGAAAACATTTAATAAAACAATGAAATTTTTTTTTTTTTCTAAATTTGTGCTACCTAAGTAATATATTTGTTGTTGTAGCCGAATTCCCAGGCCAGTTCTGATTCTGCAGTCCTATGACACACAGGTAGTTAGGGGAATAATTAGGTGCAACAGATACTACTGTTATTTTTGTTATGTAATGCCTCCACTGAGCTGTGCATGACATTGCATGCTCACATAGACAGTAGAGTATAAATGTATGGAGTGCAGTGTGACACTTTGGATATGCAGCTCTCTCTCTCCACATACTGTCCAGTCTATTTGCAAACACTTGTTGCTGTTGTTTAACTCCCAAGTTAAACCTGATTGAGCAGACGTATAACCAAAGACATTCCAATCATAACAATCTCATCCTTGCCCCATATCTTGGAAGCTCAGGGTCACATTATCAGACATATCCTTTTGTATGGTGGTAGTTTTGTTATTTGAAGGAGATTTGGCTGTTTTTTCTTGCAGGTCAAATGACCATGTAAAGTCATGATTCTCAATCATTATAGCATCCTGGCATACAGGAGATCAAACAAAATGTATTATTGGTTCAATTTGCATTAAAAAAAGGAAACATGAAAAACTACTGCATACCTTTTATTAATCATAATTGTGTGCAGCAAATTTATGAATAATATGGATATTTTCAAGACACCTAAGCATTAATATGGATTTTCTAGAACCTTAAATTATATTTTCAATATTACATAGTGTATCTAGATATCTCTTGTGTTGCACAAGTTCCTTGGGCACACTGTATGAGAACCATTTAGGTAGAAACCCCCTCTTTGGATTGTGTGTACATCTTTAGATTCTACTGATTGTCAAAACAGAGGGGAATAAGGTGGACTTAGGTCAGAGCACAACATTTGCTGCTCCTCTATATATAACATAGTACTGTGGGCAGAAGTAATGCAAGTATAGTAGCTAAGATAAGAAAGATAAGCTAGCTAAGGTAACACGTTCTTGTCTATTGTCAACAACGTGCTTCTAAACTGCATGTAAAATGCAGTATGTATACGAAGCATGTAGACATATATGAGGCATGCCGAAGAAGGATGATGTTGCAAGGCAATGCAATGATGTTATGACATTAAATACAGAATATTTGCAAAGGCTGGGGAGAAATGAATTGTATATAATTCCATTAGATATGTAATGTTAAATTTCATGGAAGGCTAATTCTGAGATGGAAATATAGTTTGGCTTTAAAAACAAAAGTTAATAGTTGCTGGAGAGACAGCAATTCTGTTTATATAGTGAGTATATGGTTTTAACCTTTGAGCAAACCTTATTTCTCCCTATTGTGCACATTATGACATATTATAAAGTCACAAAAATGTCATAATTTTTTTCATGTGTTATAAAATGGAATCCTTTTACAAATAGATACACCACTTTCATATTGAAATCTGTTCTAATTTTTGCTTGTGTATGTCCAATAGACACATGAATAAACAACTTAAACAACTTGTAATCGTTTGATCATAAGGAATTGATTCGGGAAGCAGTTTTAAAACAATAATTCAGCAAGTATGGAGCTAGCATGACAGCTGCAATGTAAAGACATTCATTGATTCTATTTCATAATTAGCCAAGCTTATTACAAAGCAAACCACTTGCAGCAAATCAATATCTTTCTCTAAGTGTTTGGACATTCATAAACATGTACTTAAAATGCATTCATTTTGCTCTCAAAGATGGGATTGGTGAAATGACAAGAAAGATAAAGACACGCAGTGCTCAGTGGTCAAGTCCATTAAAATGTCTCCAGACGTAGAGAGCATGATTTTCAAACATATATCATATAAATGCATTTCGAGCTTTATTGAATATAAAAGATGGATGAGATATCTGTTGGCTTCAAGAAGCAGAATGCATTCTGAATATAGATAATATGTTTCAGATGGTGTCTAATAAGAAATATCTAAATGTTTTAAATCATCTTTTATTCATGTCTCCTTATCTGATGGCTTCATAAATTAATCACCTTTCAATGGATTCCCCTATTCATGGATGTGAAACATAAAGCTTTTATGTGTGTAGAATTGAATGCAAGAATGGATGACTGTGTAGTTAACAAGTTCACTCTGTAACTGTGTGGTTCTCTGTGTTTGATCCTGTAGCGTGGCATTTTCGACAAGTATATTATGTTGTAAGCCACAAATACTTCCCAGTGTTTATTAATGTCCATCTGTAGTCTGAATTATAATCCTGCTGAGGCTGGCTTTGTGCTTTATTTCTACAGGCTAGACAACTTAAATAACACTGTTGTTGCTGTTACTGTTTTGCCTCAAGCCAGTTATGATAAAGCAGACCTGTCATGAAAAGCATTCCAGATTTGGCCATCTTGCCATTTCTTTTCCTTCAAGCATACTAAATATATCTAAGAATACGTTATTCAGTTTCTTCTTTGCTTTGTAAAATAGTGGGGTGAGATTTTTTAACAGATTGAGCTACCACCACACAGAAGCTTTCTCATTGGTTCGTACACTTTTCACGCTCACACAGATCAGAGAGAATTAATTGAGGTAGATATTTGTATGGCTAGATGTACTTTTCTGTGTTCCTGTGTTCCTTTACCTGTTTCCAAACATATTCTCCCATGCCTGGATATATTTCCCCAGAATATTTGGTAACAAATAACATTACTTGTAAGATGATGATGATGCTAATGTTCAAGTATTGCATGATGTGAAGACAAGAAAACACATGCATGCATGCACACCTGCACACACACACACACACACACACACACACACACACACACACACACACAAACAAGAGCAGAAATCGCTATATGGTTAAGAAACTTGCTTCCCAAACATGTGCTTCCAAGTTCAGTCCCATACATGGCATGTTGGGCAAGTGTCTTCTGCTATAGCCCTGGGTTGACCAATGCCTTGTGAGTGGATTTGGTAGACAGACACTGAAAGGAACCCAGTGTGTATATATGTATACACGATATGTATGTATGCGTGAATATGACTGTGTTTGTGTGTATCCTTGTCTAAACATCGTGTGAGAGTTGAAAATGAGCATCTATGTCATACAAGTGAGGTTGTTCAGTTCTAGTCTTCATGAAACATATGTCTGGGGAAATGAAATACTAGGTAAGTTGCCTTAGTTAAAGTGTTCCTTGGATTGTTATAAATTATATTATCTTACTTTGAAATAGGTGAGTGTTGGTGACAGGAAAGGCATTTTGCCATAGAAAATTTGCTTCAACAAATTCTCTCTGATCCCATTGAAGCATGGAAAAGTGGACATTAAATGATGATATATATGTCATCATTATCACTGTTGTCATTGTCGTCTCCGCTGCTGCTGCCTCTGCCCTCTTCTTCTTCATCATCATCATCATCATCATCATTATTTAATTTCTGCTTTCCAGGCTGGCTTGGGTAGGATGGTTTGACAGGAACTGGCAAGTCAGAAGACTTCACCAAGCTCTTCTTCTTCTTCTAAAGTTTAAAATCCGGTTTTGTCCCCGTGGACGGGGGTGGCTGGATTCACCTCACACTCGCAGCAATCGCCCTTATCCCCTCCCTCCACTTTGCTCGATTCAGTGCGTCCTCCATCCTCAACCCAACCCTCCTACATTCCTCCTCCACCTGTCTCTTCCATGTCCTCTTTGGCCGTCCCCTCCTCCTCGAACCACCCACCTCGAACTCAAAAGCCTGCTGTCTGTTTTGGCATGGTTTCTATGGTTGGATGCCCTTCCTAACACCAACCAGTTTATAAAGTGTATTCGGTACTTTTATGTGGAACCAGCAGCAATGAGGTTACCAAGTAACTTTCAGGACAAGACCCCTCAAGTGTGGGATGGGGGAGGGGGCTAGTAGTGTTGAAAGACAGAAAATGTGTCTTGCATTAGAAGAGAAACATTGCTACCTCAGATGGAGAGAGAGAAAGAGGAGAGAAAGATACTGAAGATGTGACAGAGAGATGACAGGGGCCAGCTACCCAGGTTACAGGGGAGGGGTGTATATAGTGAAGGGGGCCGTAGATTGGAGAGTTTGAGTAGGTGGGTGAGTTCACAAAATTTTGAAAGGAAGGTCGGGAATTAGGGGTGGGAGGATGTTGGTGATGTAATGAGTGGGTACAGGTAGAGAGAGAGAGAGAGAGAGAGAGAGAGAGGGGAGTTATTAAGAGGATATGTTATGGGGATGGGATTTAATTGGGACATATTGTGTGCAGGTAGGTATGTGAAGGAGAATGGAGGAAGGGGAAAACAGCTGTGATGAGCATGGGCAGGTTGTGGGGTAGACAGACATGGTTATGGATTTTACTTAGCTGAGTAGGTTTTCTCCCGTGCAACAAATCCCAAATTGTCTTGCTTTTTTTTTTTGTCATCTCCTCTGTGAACTGCAACAGCTGAAGATCATTTCTCACCACTTCCACCCACATCTTTCCCGGTTTTCCTCTTCCACATGTTCCCTCCACATTTAGAGTTTGGCACTTCTTTATGCTGCTGTACTCATTCATGCACATCCCATGACCATACCAATGCAGTCTTCTCTCTTGCATACTACAACTGATGCCTCTTATACCCATTTTTTCTCTTAAAACATTTACACTTTGTTGTATGTGCGCAGTGATGTCGCACACCCAGCAGAGCATGCTGGATTCATTTCTTTCAAGCCTTCACATCTCCTCTGCAGTCACAGCCCATGTTTCATTACCATGTAGCATAGCTGTCTGTACACAAGCCTCATACAGTCTACCTTTCACTCTGAGTGAGAGGCCCTTTGTTACCAACAAAAATAATATCTCTCTGAACTTTGCCCAGCCTGTTCTTATCCTAGCAACTATGCTTTCAGAGCATAGTTGCTAGGATAAGTTGCTCCACTGCTGCTAATTTGGTCACCTAGGTAACAAAAACTATCTACTACCTCCAAGGATCCCCCTGGACATTTGAGGAAATCTATTTCCCGTACATTCTTAATGTTTATTGTATCTGCATATCTATACGCACGCACACACGCATATGATGGGCATCTTTAAATTTTCATCTACTAAATCCATTCACAAGGCTCATTCAGAATCTTCTCATTCAGAAAGAAGTTATGAATGGTGGAGACAAGCTGCACAGCAGACAACCTGTCTTAGAGAAGAAGAATTCTGAATGTAGTCAGCAAGTCAGTTGGTAATGAAATTTTGAGTCTTGCCATACAGTTTTTGGAATGAAAACTTTGAAATACTGTTGGTTGCTAAACCATTTTTAGGGAGGGGAGTCAAAAAGATCACATCTGTTAACAATCTACACTCTTTTGGGTTTATTGTATTGAAAGGAGCTGAATTCTTTTAACTTTAACCAGTTCAAAGTTACCTCAGTTAAAGTGTTCCTTGGACTGTTACATCTTCAATATACAAGATGTATTCCAGAAGTTTTGAGACATTTTCAGGAGAGTCATTTATTAATTTTAAAGAAGTACAAAACTCTAATCTCCATCAAAGTAGGATCCTCTGACTTCATTGCACTTTTTGTAGCACTCCAGCCACTTAGTGAAGATCCCATGGCAGTCCTCTAGAGCGAAGGTGTTCAGGACCTTTGTTACTGCATCCTTCATCTTATTATTCAGCTTGGGGAACAACCAAAAAATCACAGTGAGTAAGGTCTAGACTGTCAGGAGGGTGAAGGACAGTTTTGATGCATGTCTCTCTCAAATAGTTGGTTACCAGGATGGAATTGTAGACTGGTGCAGGTACTCTGGCCTTTTGCAATGAAATCTCTTCCTGAATTTCCTCAAAACCACCATAAAGTACTCTTTGTTGACTGTCTTCCCAGAGAGAACCCAGTGGATGTAGATGATGCCCTTGTTGTTGAAAAAGGGGATCATCATAAGTTTTCTGGTGAAGTTGCTTTGCCTGGCCTCTTGTGACTGTAGAAAAGGGGTGCTTGGATCATACAAATTAATCCATAAACAGTCTTGAGCATTTCATAAATTTCTGTTGTGTTTCTGCTCAGTTTAATACAAAACTTTATTGCATAGTGAATTTTCAAATTATCTTAATGTCCTGACTGGATGATTCTGCAAAATAGTCAGCTGTGATAAGCAGTGTTTAGCAGGGTGTGTTCAAAGTGCTGTTAAAGCAGTTTCATTCAATCTGGAATAACAAAATAACAAAAGTTGGCCTGTCAGCTTATTAGATGTATAATAATGACATACTAACATTACAATAATCCTTTCGATACTGGGTACAAAGGCCCGAAATTTTGGGGGAGGGGAGTAGTCGATGTTATCGACCCCAGTCCGTAACTGGTACTCACTTTATCGACCCCGGCGGCATTTGAACTCAGAACGTTAAGTCGGAAAAATTGCCGCTAAACATTTCTCCCGGTGCGGTAACGATTCTGCCAGCTCGCCATAATAATGGTTTCAAATTTTGGCACAAGGCCAGCAATTTTAGGGGAAGGAAGAAGTCAATTACATTGACCCCACCAAATGTATGAAAGGCAAAGTCGACTTCAGCGGAATTTGAACTCAGTACATAATGATGAACGAAATGCTGTTAAGCATTTTGCCCAGCGTACTAACAATTCTGTCAGCTTGCCACCTTAGTAATAATAATGATATTGTTTTCTAATTTTTGAGGGGAAGGGGAAAGCCAATTAAATTGATTCCAGTGCTTAACTGGTACCTATTTATTTTATCAACCCTGAATGTATGAAAGTAAACTTGACCTCAACTGCATTTGAACTCAGAACCTAAAGCCCGAAGAAATACAGCCAAGCATTTTGACCACTGTGCTAAAGATTCTGTCAGCTCAACGACTTAATCATAATAGTAGTTCTTTCTACTGAAATTTTAGAGGAGGGGGTTTAATTAATTAAATTGACCCAGTGCTCAACTGGTACTTATTTCATCGACCCTGAAAGGGATGAAAGCAAAGTTGACCATGGCAGAATTTGAACTTAGAACATAAAGAAATGAAAAAAAAAAGCTGATAAGCATTTTGTCTGACACACCAAAGATTCTATCAGTTCAACGCCTTAATAATAACGATAATGATGATGATGATGATAATTTCTTTAATCCAATTGATGTAATGGGGAGGCACAGTCAGCTGATATTTGCCCTCCAATACATATTACTTGTACGTTTTTTATTTTTTGAAAATATTTTTCTTTATTATTGTTTTACCCATTGAGGACTAAAAGAAAAACAAATCAAGCCCAGCAAAGATTTGAACCCAGAGCATATCTGTGTGTGTGTGTTCCTATATATACA
>JAOPUL010007422.1:39459508-39471207 GCA_027564515.1 Octopus rubescens
TTCAAACCCCAAAAAAACTATTAATATATATATATATATATATATATATATATATATATATATGTCAGTTTGGTACTATTGTAGAAGACCCTTACCTAAGACTCTGTGCCGTGGAATATAATGCAAAACCATGTGATTAGAGAGCAAACATCTTAACTACACAGCCACACCTGTACACATTATAACTGTAACTTATTACAGCAATGGCTAGAGTATTGATGGTTATTTACTTTTTTTTTTGCATTTTGCCCCATTTTAAATATGAATCTAATGTGTCTATAATGGTCCTTTCTAGCCATTTATTTCCATTGTGTGCATTGTACTCTGTTTATTTCATTGGTGGTTGAGTATATCTAAGTCTGTATCTGTATTCCTTTACCTATCACTGTATTTTCATCATCGGCATTGTTGTTGTTGTTATCATCATCATCATCATTATTGTCATCATCATCATCATCATCATCCTCCTTCACATTCTCCTTCTCCTTGCCATCATAACAACTTTGGAAATGTTCATTGGATTAATATGAAATAACTCTTTTATGTAAACCGTCTTTGAATTTCTTTTTTTCCTCATCTTTCATTGATTAGGAAAATGTACTTCATCCTTGTTATTTATCATCAGTACATATGGTCTTTACACCAGATAGAAAGTAATAATATAAATTGAAGTCATTAACAACAGAAGAAAATTCATTTAATTTTCTCATTTAATCACCACAACATCTTTTGAAATGAGATGTTGATAACAAAAATCAACTAACTATTATTAGTTTACTATAAATCAGGAATTAGTGACTTCAAAACTGTAAAAAATTCAATCTAATAATAATAATAAGAAGAAGAAGAAGAAGAAAAAGAAGAAAAACAACACAACAACAACAATAATAATAATAATAATAATAATATTATCGTTGTTGTTGTTGTTGTTGTTGTTATTATTATTATTGCTTTGTGTTTTACTTCTTCCTTCAGTTCTGTTTCCATTTCTTGCTGAGGATCTTCGAGACACCTAGGGCAAAGAAACTCACTGTATACATTGATAAGCCATTAAAATAAACGCACCAGTGTCCATTTACAAAATCCAATGAAGTTATGTAAAAAGAAAAAAAAAATTTTTAGCATCATTATCATCATCATCATCATTATTATTATTATTAGTAGTAGTAATAGTAGTAGTAGTAATAATGGTAGTAGTGATAGTATTCTAGTTTGTGTATCTAAATACAACATAATTTTATGGGATGTTTACATCTTAAGTAATTGCGAAAATAAATTCCTATAATATTTTCATATCTTAATGAAAATCACTTCCAAGAGGGAAATATATTGATTTCAAATGTTGGCACAAGACCAGCAATTTGGGGGGAGGGGGGGGCTAAGTTGATTACATCGACCTCAGTGTTTAACTGGTACTTATTTCATCAACCCCTGAAAGGATGAAAGGCAAAGTAGACCTTGGTGGAATTTGAACTCAGAACATGAAAATGCCGCTAAGCAATTTGCTTGGTGTGCTAACAATTCTGCCAGCTCACCACCTTCTAGAGGGAAATATATTAACAATACTTTGTCAATGGTCAAGTTGCTAGGTACACATTGACAAATATGACACTTATTTTTTAAAATTCTTTATTTTTATACCTGTGGGGTAAAAAGTTTGCTTTCCAACAACGTTGTTCCGAATTCAGTCTGCATGGCCCCTTGGGTAAGTAAGTGTCTTCTACTATAGCCTTAGGTCAACCAAAGCTTTGTGAGTGGATTTGGTAAACAGAAACTGAAAGAAGCACGACCGGCGAACAAGCAAAGCACATCCATTGAGTATGTGTGTTTGATATTGTTTACAACATTCTCACTGCTTCTAATTCATATTTAAATTTATTCCTACGTATTCGTCATTCGGAAATACCAGCAGATGGTTTTTACACCATTTCACATATAGTCATGGACAGGTTATTCAATTTGCCTCAGGTTCAGTTCAGGTATGTGATGTTGATAAGCCACAAAAATGTTGAAACATCGATGTCCATCGCTCCTGAATCGGGTTTGGGGTAAGTTGTCTCATCTGACTATGACTTTCAGGTGTTTTAACACCCAGTGTTTTGAGAAATTCATCTCCAATGTGTCAAATCGCAGGTTTGGTATCAGGAAGGGCACCTGGCTGTAGAAACTCTGCCTCGACAAATTCCATCTGACCCTTACTGGCCTACAAGTAAGGGAAAGTTGATGTTAAAATGATGATGATTATGATGATGATGATGCCACTGCTCTCGCTGATGTGAAAAGTCAATGAAATATGTGACTCAGATTTTCAATTTGTGGAGTGTCAGATTAAAATAAATTTCAATATTTTACTCTGCTTTATTGTATTGTGTTCTTCAATTTCTGGTTATTTGTTGTTGCTGTTTAGCCCCAAGTTAGCCCTGGCCAAGCAGACCTACGATCAAAGTTATTGCAACAAAGACCATCTCATCTCTGACCTGGTGCTAAATGATAACCATATTTCACTCAGAAGGCTTTGTTCAAACCAAACCCATGGTAAAATTCACTGCCCAAAATGGGGATTGAACCCAGGACCACTAGGATTGCAAACGAAACTGGTTAAATATACAGCCATTCCAGCTTCTATAGTAAGTGATACTTGTTTTATGTCTGCTGCTATTCAGACATAAATGTATTACTGAGTTGGTAGTTTTATTGAGTTAATTTTTGCTTCTAATGGCTTGATGCTATATATTGATAAGAAGGATGGGATGGATGGAAAGCTAATATAACATCTTTAGAAGAAAAACCAATTTATAAAATTAGTTTTGAGAACTGAGAGCAAAACAGTTGAATAACATCTACAAAAAGTGTATACATTACAAAGATATATATATATGTGTGTGTGTGTGTGTGTGTGTATGTGTGTGTGTGTGTGTGTGTGTATTAACAGAGAAAGCAAACTTTGTTAATCATTAACGTATAGGAGCAATAAATGCTAAGAACAAATGGGAAATAGATTTTCTCAAATGCCTAGGAGGATCCTTAGAGATAACATATATTTTTTGTTACCTGGTTGATCTTACTTGCAGGCAGTAGAGGAGGGTGTCCCTAGAATGCAAACTAGCTAGAGAAAGTTCAGATAGCTATTTACCTCTGTTGGTAATGACAGACCTCTCTCTCTCTCTCTCAGAATGAAAGTTGATTTGTATGATGCTTGTATACAAACAGTAATGCTATACAGTACTGAAATGTGGGTTGTGAATGCAGAGGACAAATGGAAGGTGGAGGAGAAACTAAAGCTAACAAGCTCTGCTGAATGTGCAACATCAGTGTATATGTACAACAAAGTGCAAATGGGTTGAGAGAAAAACTGGGCATAAGATATAGTGTGCTAGAGAGAAAACGATGCCTGTAGGATCATGTGATGTGTATGGATGATGACAGCTGCATAAAGAATTGTCAATCACTAAATGTAGATGGAACTTGTGGAAGAGAGAGACCAAGGACAATGTAGGATTAAGTAGTGAAAACTGATCTCAGGTTGTTGAGCCTCCTGGAAGAGATGACACAGGATCAAAAGGATTGGCTATTTGTCATACTCCAAAAAAAAGGTCCTAAAAGCGTATTGGATGTTAAATTATTATTATTATTATTGTTGGTTTGCAATTTTTCCGACTTTACGTTCTGAGTTCAAATGCCGCCGGGGTCGACTTTGCCTTTCATCCTTCTGGGGTCTATAAAGTGAGTACCAGTTATGAACTGGGGTCAACAAAATCGACTACTCCCCTCCCCCAAAATTTCAGGCCTTCGTGCCTAGTATAGAAAGGATTATTATTGTTGGTTTGACACAGGTTCGGTCTTATTCCTGGTAAGATTTTGTGGGTAGCGGTTTACTACCTGTAACCTTAGGTATCCACAAGCTTTCAGTAAGCTTTCAAGTGCTTAAAACCCTCCTTATAATCTTTCCTGTCCCCAAGAGGCAAGCTTTCTCTAGGAGTTCCACGGGACACTGTATTCCAATCTCCTTCAACCATTTGTCTATGTCTTTGCTTACAGTTCCCAATGCACCTATTATTATAGGCACAACCTTTACCATATTTCAAACTTTAGGGGGGTTGTATCTTTTTTGCTTTTCGTTCTCTTTGTTTACAATATGAGGGTCAAACAGGTATGCTGGGTCAGTCTGTAGGCAGCTTCGTTCTTTCTTGTCTATTAATGTAATATCTGGTCTATTACTTTCTTGTTTCTTGTCCGTTTGGATAGGGAAGTCCTACAATATCTTGCATTTCTCTGACTCCAGCACTCTTTCAACCCAATAGTTAAACCATGTGTCTCCAGCTTCAAATCCCCCATTTCTGGCACAGTTTCCAGTGTAGAACTTTAACAACTTAGTCATGTATCCATTTCTTATATTCTTCCTGTACCAACTTGGGACACTCTGCAACAATGTGTGCCACTGTCTTTTTCCAAGTTCTACAGACTCTACATTTTTCTGACACATTCTCCCCATATACATTTTCCCTCAAGTTGTTCATTTTTATCGCTTGATCTTGGGCTGCTATAATCAGGCTCTCTCTTTTTTCAATTGCCCCTTTTTTAACCAGGCTTAGGATTTGTTCCACAGTGGCTTTCCAAATTTGACCAGTTAAGGGTTTCTCCTCAATCTTTCTAGCGTGCTCTCTTTGAATTTCATGTTTGTGTGGTTTTATATTTCTTTTTCATGGTTGTTGGCTCATTCTCATGTTTTTCTGAACATCAGCAAGCAGTATGCTACTAATCAGCATGGGTGGACCTCTTCAGCTGCTCTGACATCGACATTCACATAATACTTACATTAAATATACACTCTCATTAAAATCCAACAGTCTTCACTTGTCAAATAATCTCCAGCAACTGGCGCACGCAGAGCTTATGAATACACAGAGCAGGTAGGGAGAGAAGGAGCAGTGGGAGGGAGTTAGGAAATGAATGAGGAGAAATAAGAATATTAACCACTCATTCCCCCGCTCCCCTCTCTATGATTTCATACTCTTTATCTAATACACAATTGATAGTATTTCTAATTCCCCCTCTATCCGTCTTCACTTGTCAAATAATCTCCAGCAACTGGTGCGCACAGAATTTATGAATACACACAGCAGGCAGGAGGGAGGAGTAATGGGAGGGAGTAGGGAAATGAAAGAGGAGAAAGCATGACGGACAGAGATACATCGTGTCTTTTATAGTATAGATATATATATATACACACACACATATATATATACGTGTATGTGTGTGTATTTACATATACATGTTTGTGTGTGAGCTTGTATGTATTTGTGTGTATATTTATTTAAATTCTTTCTCTTTATGGTAATTCATTTAAAATTAAAATCAGATTTTCATTCAGTGTCAGAACTTTAATCCAATTAATCAAAAGTATATAATGAGATAAGAAAAATAACTCAAGTAGATCGATAGTGTGAATTTAGGTAGATCAGTTTAGGAAGTACTGTGTTGAATAATGAAAGCAAAAAATCCTTGATTGATAATATTTTTCCTTCTACTTCAGGAAGGACAAAATCTTAGCAATTTTCAAAGTAAAGCAGTGATAATTCCAAAATATTGAAGATTAATTTCACAGAATTAATTCAAATACTGATCTTTGTTTGCAGATAAGGGGTGGGGTTGTAACAAGAGGCATGTTTTGGCATTAGTGTGCCTCATCAGCAAAACATAGATAAACACAAACCTGCTTGATCAGTCAAAAATAATTTTCACTCTTTCGTTTTTCCTTTGTTTTTCCATGCTGCCATATCTTTTAGAAAAATACATATTGTTAAAGCATTGCTTTAATGCTTTTGCAGCCTCTTGCCCTTTCTGCAACTAACCCTTACTTGTTTTACAAGTAAGGATGTTTTCATTCCATGTGTGTTTGAAAGTAAAGTGCTACCAAATGGTTTCTTAACAAAGAAATGTGACAACAGGCAACACTGTATGTAGCTCAGCAATTTTCATGCAGTTGAAGAATATACACATTTATACAGACACACTCATATGTGCAGGTATGCATGCATGCACGTGCACACACACACACACATACACGCACGCACACACACACACACACACACACACACAAACACACACACACACACACATATGATGAGTTTTGTGCAGTTTCTGTTGACCAAATTCACTCACAAAGCATTGGTTGGCACAAGGCTACAGTGGAAGATACTTACTCAAAGTGCTTCACAGTGGAACTGAATGTGAAACCACATGGTTATGAAGCAGACTTGTTAACCACTCAGCCCTGTCAGAATTTGTTCCTTATCACCCAGTCATGCCTGGACCTATATCATAGAAAAATATGCTTGAAACAGCTGTGACCTGTAACAATTTGCACAAGTAAAAAAATATAGAATATCGACCCAAAAACTCTTTGTAAATATTTTTCTATATCATCATCATCATCATCATCATCATCATCAGTATCAGCAGCATCAGTAGCATTTTCCATGCTGGCATAGGTTGACAGGGTCATTGTAGTATAAGTTATTTCTTACTGGGAGCTGCTGTTCTTATAAACTAGTGCTTGTACATGTTATTCGGTTTGGTTTCTACAGTTAGGTGCCCTTCCTGTCACCAACCACTCTACAGAGTGTACTGGGTGCAATTTCTTATGGCGTCAACACTAGAGAGGTTGAATAGTCTGCAATGAGGCAGGGCTAAAGCGACCTCACAACACTTTCACTGTTCATTTGCAAACTACCTTATAGTTCATACTGAGGGCATTTTTCATATCACCCGCATCAGAGAAGTTGTCTTTCTCACTAATCACTGCAGCTGAGAATAGAGTAGAGTTCTTTGGGTGGGTCATCATTATTATCATCATTTTATGTCCACTTCATATACTGGTATGGAGTGGATGGGTCATTATAGTCAAAGTAATTTTTTTTATTGAGTATTGCTACTCTCATAAACAAGTGGTCACACATATCATTTGGTTTGGTTTCTATGGCTGGATGTTCTTCCTATCACTAACGACTTTATAGAGTGTACTGCGTGTGTTTTCTTATGACACAAACACTAGAGTACTCAGTAACTTCAGGCATGTAAACTGAGGAGGAGAATAAAAGAAGAAACAATGACAGTTGAGAGGGGTGTGAGTTTAGTGAGTGCTCAATAACTTAGGCCTTGTACATTTACTCCCACTCTTTCCTACCTCCTTTGTGGGTCACCATTTCTATATATATAATTAAAATCTCAGTGAATAACCAAATATGCTCAAGCTTCACTAGACTTTGTCAACAAGTTCCAGTAAGAATAAAGCATGTCTGCAGCTGTCATTTTGCATGTTAATGAAGCTCAGATTTTTCTCTAATTATGTAAATTAATTTTGTGCAATTAATTCTCAATTTCTATGAGTTATCTTCCCTTTTTAGTTTGAGAGTCATCACTAATGATTACTACTTTGTTTTTTTTTGTTTTGTTTTCTTTCTCCAACTAAGAGAAAAATTTCAATAGACAGAGAATTTTTTCTGGTTTATATTTTTCAATTCTTTTTTTTTTTTTTAATTCCTTTTTGCCCACGTCATCTAGTCAATTGCTGTTTACCTGATTTAATCTCCATGGTAAACCATGGATTAGAAAATGGTGTCAACTGAAGACTCTAGAAATTTTTCTACACAAAGATAATCTCTTACATGTGACACCTTAAAGTACATTACACATTAAAGAAAGACTATAAAAAAATAAGGTAATGATATAAAAAAATATAATTGTGATTGTGTGAGATGCTGTGAAGAAATGATTTATAACCAAATTAAGCTTGTATTTGTGACTATTCCTAATACCAGTTAACTATTGTTATTTAGTTATTTACAATTATTGTTGTTTATCTTTTTTATGCCATTGTGTTATAAATAATGCTGAAGCATAAAGAAATAGTTTCTCTGCATAGTAGTGGGAGGAGGGGGGCAATCCTCCTCAATACAGAAAAATGCAGTTGTGTAAAAGTTACATTGAATTGTTAAGTAGTGACAACTTCTCAAAGTTTAAGGTATTTTATTTTCTAAGGAAAAGAACATGGATAATACTCAACCATCCACACACACACATTATTATATATGTGTGTGTGTGTGTGTGTGTGTGTGTCTGTGTGTGTGCATATGTGTGTGTGCATGGGGACGTTCAGTATATATGTGTGGTTATAGGTTTTAGTGTAACAGTTTATAAAATTATAAAGTATAAAGAAAAACCTTCCTAAATCTAAATGTAAATGTTTTAACTTATAATTGATATTATTAAGAAAAAAAAATGCATAAAATTAGGTATTATAAAATTAATGTTGAGCTATAATATTTCTAGAAAAAAACAAGCAACTTTAATTTTGAAAATATATTTTTAATAATGAAGATGTAAACATTCAAAGATATAATTAAGGTGAAAATTCAGCTTTTATTTAAATAAGATATGTACAAAATTAGTATTTTAATTACATTTTCAATTTAAACTAATTAAAAGTGAAACGTACTTTAAAGAAAGTTGTTTGTTACTAGGGGAAAAGAACAAACAATGTATTTCTAAGAAGAGAAAAAAACATAAATAACCACATGAATTCTCATTTATTTTTTTAAGCCTTTAGCATTCAGATCAGTCTATCAACAGTAATATTTATTTATTCACATTGTTTCAAATTAATTTTGCATTACCTCATAGCTTCGAGATACTGATGATGTGATTGTTTATTTTTTAATGACACTGTCGGGTAGGTGTGAGAGGCCAGATCTGGCTAGTTTGAACATAAAACAAGACAAATATTTTGGGTCGGATATGGCCTGTTTAAATACTGGCCTGTTTAAATGAAATGATGGACAATGGGAAATATGTAATTCTTTTGAAACTGTCTCTTACTAATGGCTGCAGGCATGGCTGTGTGGTTAAGAAGCTTGCTTTACAACCACATGATTTCAGGTTCAGTCCTACTGTGTGGCACCCTGGGCAAGTGATTTCTACTATAGTCCCCATCCCACTTGACCAATGCCTTGTGAGTGGATTTGTTGATGAAAACTGTGTCGAATCCTTGTTGCCATCATGATCATCATCATTTAACATCCATGTTCCATGCTGGTATATTATTATATTTAGCAGTTTGGCAAAAGAGACTAATAAAATAAGTGCCAGACTTAAAAATAAGTACTAAGGTCACTTTGTTCATCTAAACCAGTGGTTGTCAACCATTTTTTTAACCTATGGACCCCTTTGATTACTATTTTATTCTGGTGGACCCTCATAGTCATTTGATGTTTAGAAACTAATTTTATAGATACTTCTTTCTAAATTCCTATTTTGTTTTTCACACATTCTCTTGTCTAGGTTTGCAATGTTTCAGTGGCTGGAAACACATTAAACTATGTAAAACATTAGAGAAAGGAACTGGGCTGTTTCTTGCAATAAATAAATCTAAAGCAAATTTTTTCATGAACCCTTAAAATATTACTGTGGATCTACAATTTACTATTTTGCTTGTATATACCACCCCAAAAAATCTTATATGGATCTCTATGTGTAATATGGACAGTGTTTGAGAACCACTGGCCCAAACCCTTCAAGGCAGTGCTCCAGTATGACTGTAGTCCAATGACTGAATCTAGCAAGGCATAAACAATAAAGATAAAAGATATTATACATTGTAGAGTATAAATATATGAGAATTGGCAGAATTTTTAGAGTGTATTACTCAAGGACACAATGCACTTTCTTGACAGGGGATTGAACCCAGAATCTTACAATTGAGAGCCCAGTTACCTTACTACTTTACCACGCACCTTGTTTTAAATGCTTCTATAGACTTATACAAAAAAAAAATAATTAAACCATACCCACACATGTGCTTGCACACACACACACACACACACACACACACACACACACACACACACACATACCACACCACACATACACAAAATGAAAAAGTCAGATATATATTATCATGGACATATTTAAGATTTGTAAATTTCCATAAAACCAAACAGAATGTAGATGGTTGATTGTGAGATAAGAAACTTATGTAAGTATATGATTTATGATAGAATTTGACATGATGCAACCAACAAGACCTTCTCTAACAGAACTCTTTTGCTTCATCTCTGTGTGTATGTATGTGTGTGTGTATGCATATGTCTGTGTATGTGTATATATGTATACACACACATATATACATACATACTTTTAAAATGCATATCATTTAATGTATTAAAATAAGAGCTATTAATAGTTTCTTGCCATTAAGACATGTGGTTAGACATGTTTTTATAACGTGCGTTGTGTCTCCAAGCAATATTCAGGCTCTATGCTCACGGTCTGTTCTATTTGAAAATCGGGATGCTGGTACATGATTAACAACAAGAAGAAACAAGAAGGTTGATGCAAAAAGTGGAATGACAAGCCAAGAGGTGAATAAAAACAGAAAAAGAAAGGAAATTAGAATTACCTAGAAGTCATAATTAAACTAGTTATTGTAGAATAATTCAATGGAGAGGGGCCCAAAGTCTGTGAGACAGCCACCTAATCTAGAGAGGTTGGTGTTCTTCATTTTGCCAAAAGAAATTTGTCCATATGCTTGCATTTGCTAAGAATCAGATTTGGAATTAAGTAGTGTTGTGAAATTCTTGGATCTAAAAAGAATGTGTGATCTTTCAGCAATGCATAAGTTGTATTTGTTAAACCCATTTATATATGACATGGATTTCTCCCTGATTCTCCACTTGATTGTATGTGGTGTGCAGTTGGTCTTCAAACTCCATATGTGGCTAGTCAACTTAGTGGCTTTACTTTTGTTGATGTGCTGGAAAGGAGACTGGTAGTTTGCATGATGTCTTTTAAAATTGTCTTTGCATAAATCAATGTAATTTTTCTTTTCAGTTACATTCTCTTGAAGCATTGCTGTGATTTCTGCCTTGTAGGTGACAGAGTTTATCATACATGCCTGGTCAAGTGGGAAAGCTTCAGAGTCTCAACTGTTACAAGTGGTTGTGGGCTCTTGGTGAGGTTTATGAGTGATAAGCTGCACCAAGCACCCACTCCCAGTTGTAACTGTTGAGATCCTGAAGCTTGCCTACTTGACCAGGCATGTATGATAAACTATCGTCTATGAGGCAGAAATCACAGCAAGATTTCTAGATGACGTAACTGAAACGAAAAATTATATCAGTGTATGTGAAGGCAATTTTAAAAGACATTATGCAAACCACTAATCTTCTTTCTGAGACATCGACAAAAGTAAAGCCACTAAGTTGGCTAGCCATGTTTGAAGCACTCCCTAGCCAGACTGATGGATGCATGCATTTTGGAATAGTTATCTCCTCTTCAGCATCAGACACTGGAAGGGGGAGGCATGACAGACTGACCTGAGATAAATCTCTCTTATTATATTCTGTTTAGCATACCATGACTGTTTGCACTAATTGTGGGATCTACCATAATAAAATACAAAATCGAAGTGCTAAATAGTGATGTACTAGTTTAAATATGCTTGAGTCATATTTGAATCTATTAGAAAGTCATTCACTGTAATTTTTCATGGAGAAAATTTCTTGCAGTTGGTGTAAACTCACCAAGTCAGTTATATCATCATCACCGTCATTTAACGTCCATTTCTCCATGCAAGCATGGATTGGACGGTTTGACTGGAGCTGGCAAGCCGGGGGCTAACCATGCTCCAGTCAGGTTTGGCT
>JAOPUL010007422.1:40038785-40047032 GCA_027564515.1 Octopus rubescens
GACGAACCGAATCACCAGTCTATGGCTATATATATATATATATATATATATATATATATATATATGAGTGCTATAATGTATGAGCGTATGTATGGTCGGCTGCTGTCTACACTGGGAAATGTGTGAATGTGTATGTATGTGAGTCTATATTTATGTATGTGTGTGTGTGGGATTGAATTGGTACAGTTTCTATGAGGTGTATCAATGTAGGTTTTGCAGGCAGAAGGGTGGTGAGGATAATGAGGTAAACTTATATGCGTTCTAGCGACATATTTCTGGAGAGCATTAATGCACGAGTTCTTTAAGTCTAGCTTACTTTTAATTTCTTTATCTGTCTATAGATGACCATCCAAAAATGTTTGTAATTCGCTTCTCATTTACTCTGATATGCGACTCACTCCATAAGTTTTCACTGGTCTGGTCTCCAATCATGTTTTATGGTTTGGGGACATTCGCTTCTATTTTTAATGACTGGGAACAACTAACTTGCCAGGGTATATTTTTCTTTTGTTTGTTTTGCGTAGTAAAATATTTGTAATTTATTTTGGGGTTTTCTGCTAAAATGACTACGGGGACTATAGGAGAAGAATATTTTACAGCTTCATTTAAAGTATAACTTTTTCCTGTACAAATCTTGTTATTGTATCTACCTTCAACCCCCCCCATACATTGTGTATAAAAAGAGTGGATTTTGTTAGAGTAACTGAGTTGAATCCCGGATGTATCCATGGTGTTACAGTATATGATCAGATGAGTTAGTTTTCTCTATTATACATCTCTATGTAATATACCATTTTATTATATAACGATAAGTATTAATACTGTTGCAAAATGTGCATATATAATTTGAATGTTCAAATTAATAATACTACATGGATATGATTAAGAACCGAGTGTAATCGTATGAAATTCATATGCAAATAATAATTATGCATTCATCTCTCATACCTTCATATTTTATGAGGGTTAATATTTACTCCCTCCTCGTGGAAATATTTACTGCTTGTATATCCTGGATTTCGGTTGCATGGACAACTTATACTATATCGCAATTTGATTACTCTGTGAAGTGATAGCCGATTCTTTGCTGGAGTGCTTACTGTGATGTTTGCTTCATTCTCTGAATCCAGTTTCCTACTTTATTGACACACACATACATGCCGGCAGACACTCACATACATGGAAAATTACTTCATATTTACATATGTAAATTTAATATTTGTTGAGGATGATTTTGCTTTTCTAAAAGAGATAACTGTAAGTTGTTGTAGTACTATATTTTTTAAACAGTATAATAAACTATGAATGCAATATAGATTCGTTATTGTGACCAGTATATGAACGCCGTTATTTTTTTATTCGCCTAAAATATATGATTATGTATTCCGGAAGAAATTTATTTTTATCTGGCACCAGTACTATTTATTTACAGCAAGCTTGAGTTTCGGAACAAAATTTAAAATGCACATATTCATTTTATAATTGTATCAATGATAAACTTTAAGTTTGTTTTGTCAGCTATATTTGATTTGAGGGCTGAATATATTTGCTGATGTTTCGCATTGAGCTTAGAATTATTTTTTTTGCTAGTGTTATTTTACGTTTCTGTACACATGGCCGTTAACGTCAGTAACACGGCAAAATACGACAGCACGTTAAGCCCAATAGATTTAAAAACTAAGTTAATGTAATATTTACAAGAATTTCTAGTGACAGCTTCTGGCTTAGGTTTTGTATTTCTTTTCTATTCTTTCATTTCCTACATGTCCATGGATACTTTGTGATGCTTCTAGACAACCCTACTAATTATTATTCAACTCGACACTGCTCCAGTCTTATTTGAAATGATCGATAAATCTACATTTATCCGACCCATGGCATTGCCATTTTGATTTTGGTAATAAATTAGGAATTAAAAAATCATTATTATTACGGTGGATGTTGATGGCAGAATTTACAGAAAGCCGGACGAAATGCTCACAGTAGTTAAGTGTCTGTACATACCGAGTTCTAATCCCACCATAGATAATTATAATTTTCTTCCTTCCTGGATTGATAGAATCAAGGACTGTAGTCGGTCTAATCGGATGTATCCAACTCCTAACATTCGATGTCTTCTACGGGAAATGTAAGGGGTGGGTATAATTGTTTCAAAAATAGTTTCTGACTTTTGGCAAAAAAGTCAGTAATTTTTTAAAGAGGGGGGTTAGTTATTTTAATCGAATGTGTTACTTTACTTCAACATCCTTGATAGCAATACAGGCAAAATTGACTTCCGCGAAAGGGTCAGAACGTATTGACCCGGAACAAATACCATAAGGCATTTTTCTCCGACGCCTCAAAGGATTCTGCCAATACGCAACCATTTCAATATTAGTAATAGTGGCAAGGCGGAGAGCTGGCAGAATCGTTAGCACGCCGGAAGAAATGCTTAGCGGCAATTATTCCGACTTTACGTTCTGAGTTCAAATGCCGCCGAGGTAACCTTTACTTTCCATCGTTTCAGAGTCAATAAAATAAATCACCACTCTAGTGCCTGGATCGATATAATCGAATTACACCTTCTTCTCAAAATTGCTTGCCTTGTGCCTAAATAATAGAAAGATAACCAAAAGAAATAATCTATTAGATAAACTCATTTTACCAGTGGATGTCTCTTCCATATCTTCCACTGAACAAAACCTTTTATGAAGTTTTGTTATTATTTGAATTTATTTCACATTAAAATTCTAGATTCTAAGAATAGAAAACAAAGTAAAATGAATGAAATAATGCGTAAAAGTACATCGAAGATCCTTCCATTTTTGGAAGCCCCATTATGATTTTGATATATTACAATCAATTGATCAGATGGAACAAACAAGTAAATTGATAACAAATGATTTTAGCGAAACAATACTGCAAAAGTGTGTCAGGTATTTATAGGATACAATAAAATAAAACATAGATTATACGAATAAAACTCAGACGCAGTAACGTATGAGCACAGACACACACACACCTACCCACACGCGCGCGCGTACACACCCACATACACATACACACACACACTCACACACATACACATACACACATTCATACATACATACACACACATGTATGTATATATACACATATCTATCTATCTATCTATCTATCTATCCAGACGAAGGCATGTAGACACACATGCATATATCTATTATATATTATATAATATATACACTTATATAGACATACATATATATACATATACACACACATACATACATATACATACATATACGTACATATAAATATGTAAAACCATCAATAGAAGAGAATATGACCAAAGACTGCATGTACTCCATCCCATGCAGTTGTGGTAGGTTATATAAAGGCGAAACAGGCCGCCCCCTCAAAATACGTCTAGAAGATCATCGTAAAGCTGTGACACAAGGAGAGACCGATAAATAGGGTATAGCAGATCATGTATGGAAAAACGGAGAACCCCTTCCCTGTGGGATGAAGTTAAAGTAATAGACAGAACACCACTTTAAAACACGAAAACTCAAAGAGGCAGCACATATGCTAGGACACAAAAACCTCCTAAGCAGACTTATTGAAGATATGAGTAGTATATGGGAACCAGTATTGAGGAAGGATAGAAACATATCAGTATATAAGGCCTAACATTCACACCAGGTTCATATGGCGTAGCGGTTAAGAACGAGGACTTTTAACCCCAAGATTCCGAGTTCATTTCCAGGCATTTCCGAGTTCAATTCTATTTTGTTCAAATACCCAAAGGACAAGTAACTTATACAAAAACAATAATACGTCATCATAAATGAAACCCTTCCAGTACTGACTCAGAAATACACGTAGGAGGTAGAGATACATGGATACAGGTGGGTAGGTTAGATTAGCCATATAGTTAGTTATATAGGTGGTTGGTTAGTTATTTATTTAGAGAGGTAAAAAGGCAAATAGATGAATAGGTAAATAAGAAAATCGGTAATAGGCATGTACATCGAAATGTAGATAAGTCAATAGATAGTACAGACAGGCACATACACAAATACACACAAGCACACACACACAACACGCGGGGACACACACAGAGGTGCGCACACACATACAATGCGACAGAGAAGCACGACCACATACACGCACACGCTCACACACGCTCAAGTATACTCCAAGTACAAACATGCACAGGCACCCATCATGCATAAATGCACGTAACCACACACACGCATCCCACACACCTGCACAAACACAGAGGTAAATACACAAGGGATATACGAACCTCACACACATACACGCCCAAACACATACATACACACACACAAATAGGCACACGCACACACACAGAGGCACGGACACACGTACGCACAAACATGAACTCACATGCACAAACATAACAGCGCGCACATAAGAATACACACACACATATACACATACATACATACATACATGCATACACACGTTGATACATACATGCATTCATACATACGTACATACGCAGGCATATACGCGCACGAACATGCGTCCACGAACATGCGCGCACGCACATCACACACAAACGCAACACAATCTCAGACAAACAAGCTATTTTAAACAAAGAAACGCGATCTCCGTAACACACGTGATAGTGCACATTTATAAGGCTGCAGGAAACGGCGAAAGAAGTTTGACAAAGAAACAACAAATGGCGAACCAATCAATTGGTTAGCTGAATAGGTATCCAACCAAATCTCAAACCTAAGGGAACTTCCGATATACAAACAACATATATATAATTGGAATGTATGGGGATAATATTATCCAGTCGGATACGCTAGTACCCTTGTACCTCTCAGATATAATCCAGGTTACGGCTAATCACACCCAGTAGTACCAAGTGTGAATGATCGCTTCTTATTAGCAACCGCAGTGTACTTCGTCTGATGGGTAACTCCACGTTCACTTCCCTAGATTATGTATAATATCAGGAGTATAAGTATCAACTTACGTAAGATTAGCAAACACATTATAAACAAATTCATACCCAAACATAAGGACACCTTAAAACTTAACCTATGGTCTAGCGCAGATAAGGTAATCGATTGGTTCAATAACATAGGTGATAAGAACATTCATCCAACTAGATATTTTTAATAACTATGCCTCCATTAACCCCGTCCTCCTCAACAAAGCATTTCTAGTCTGTCCAGGGAAGAGGTGGATGTCATATTAGCAACTAGAATGTCAATTATAGAATTCGATGGAAAGTACTGGGTTAGGAAGAATAGGCCAGATATGTTTGACATTACCATAGCCCTTCGTGACTCCACCCAGATTACCGACCTAGTAGGGATTTATATTTGATTTTGCGTCAGTAGGTATGCTCCACAAATCAAGACAGGATTATACACGGATGACGCTCTATTCGCGTTACACAAAGCTACTAACGTTAAAATAGAAATATATAGGAAAATATTATTGTAGTTCTTCAAAGGCATAGGATTATCCATCTCTATAGAGGAAGAGCACACTGTGGTCTATTTACTACAGGCACATTAGATCTCGATAGAGCTCTATTTAAAATGTAACGTAAACCGAATGAAAACCTAAAATACACAATCTATAACAGCACTCACCCCAAAAGCATAACGGAACCATAGTCAACAACGTATCCACCCGCATATCTAGACTATTGGCTAACGTAGAGAGTTTCAAAATGAACGAAAAGTACTATAAACACTCACTAGAGGAGGCGGGATATAAGGATAAATTAGTGTATAGACCCAGGAACCAAACTACCTTACATACAAATGTTAGGAGAGGCAGAATGGCAACGACTAACAATCCAGAGAGCAGAGATAGAAACTGAAAAAAAAAACCAAAAGAAAAACACATGAATATAATTAAAAGAGAAGAGACTAGAGATAGGCACAGGGGACATAATTGCAAAGCACTAACGATAATAAAAAGGAAAAAATCCACGGCTGAACCCCATGATAAAAAACGATAGGAAAGGTAATAGTAAAAAGAGATTTATGCGGGGGGGGGGAGATAACCACTACAGGCACAGCAATTACCCAAACAACAATGCCCAGGTGGCTAATAGTTACAATTTGAGGACAACCACCAGGTGTAAAAATAGATGCCCTCGCATCACCAGCTCTATCTCCTATAATAATATAAACACACAGAGATAACGATCCGAGGATTAAATTATGGTATATTGCAGTATTCACTAGGAAAATAACTTCCAACATTCCAAAGCAAGTTGTTGCAATCAACATACACTTTCCGAAAGCGAATAAATACCACAGAATATTCAATAGGCATAATATAAGATTAGCTTTCGGAACTACCAATAATCTATCACAAATTATAGCGACACACAACAATAGGAGACTATCTAGGTTCATGGGAGCCGGTGATAACAATAGGGTAGTTAGCGTAAATGAATGTAATAACAGGGAGAATAGCGGTGGTTAAAAAGTATATAAAGCTGGGACAGTTAGCGGGGCACGATCGAAAACACTACGTAAATATAACCCGGGGATCGATAGCAACAAAATGGTGAGGAGTAATGAAGGGGACGCAACTCACATTGCCCCCACCATGACAAGGCGAGGCAGATGAGGCGCTAGAAATAACATCTATGAAAACTTAGATAGTAGACAGACTGTAAATGATAGTGAACTTCTAGCTACGCAAATAAGGGGGAGATCTAATACGAGCGCCACTCACACAGGTAATGATAACTAGGATATAAATCTATGCAATTCTGTACAAAATAAAATCTGTCCATTAGATGGGTAATGTATGAATAAAAAACCTAGTTGATCGATGTTAGGTCACGTTGTGAAGAGGAATTCCTACTTCTATGTAGGTGGTGTAACTACAAAATTTAAAGCAAGAATGGCGAATCACGTTAACTCATTTAAGGATGAAAATAAAAAGACTGGAACAGGTCCTGAGGTCCCTGCGCATGCACAGTAAAACATTTAAGCACTTTCATGCAATCATTAGATAAGCTGATACCCTACACCCAAGGAGGAATGCTGAGTGATGGAGATATAAGTTGAAACCCCAAACTTAACATATTATTTATCATTAACTTAAAATACCTTCTTCTTATTTATTTTTCTTCGCCATCAATATTATTAGATTAGAATACTTCCCTTTCCTTTTCCATATAAATCACAGAAATACATAAAGAGAATAAAGTCTATAAATAACAATTAAGCAATACTATAGAACATGCAACTTATAAATAATGATGGAAACCAATCGACATAATTAAAATCAACTCCAATTCCTTTCATTCCTCTTTAACAATAGGAAAAACGATGATAGAATGCTTAGATATAATTTGACCAAAATAAACATACATTCAACCCCAGTTTGGAGGTAAATAGTGGGGTGGGGTCAACCTAAAAACACTTAATAGCCATTTCAACACACTTCCCGTCCTTTTACGTGGTGTACTAAGCTGGCCAAAACTAAAATCACGATTTCTGAGGGACCTTAAGTGATGGTACACAGAAGATTATGCTCGGCTGCATGTGCAGCCGCACATACTCAGCGCAGCAGAAACACCTGTCGGTCATTGTAAATAATTTATTATGATGTATGACCTAATGTATATCTAAAGGAATACGTTTGTTGATGTTGTGTTTGACTCCATATTTTTTATATTATCATTTGCTCTCTCTCTCTATACATATATATGTATATATTCTCTTCAGGGTACTGAGTTGAAATCGAAACGATGTGCCTAGTGAAGCTAGCATTACCTGAGAGCTATATCTTAAAACACTTAATACTGAAGGGGCTGAATGTTTAGCACCCCCGCCATAGTTCTACAAGTTCCCAAAATGACAACTGAACAACATTAACCAGCGGAAATCTAAACTAAGCTAAGTTCGTTTAGTCGCTTATATAAGAATCCCTACTTCAACATTATATTAGTTAAAATGTAAAAGAATGGAACATTGCCCTTAACACTAAGGGGTAAAATACTCTACAAAAGAATATAAATAAAACAAAAATAAGGATCTGTAGCGTAAACCTAGATGTGATATTTAAATTGCATTTAAAATACACGGATTATCTACTTTCGAAATTTGATACCTATATTAAATCGAAAAAGCTACACATTCAAGACGCTAATGATGTAATGGACTTCTCAAATATTTTTTTCTTTCATACGGAAATATGTCTATGTATGTATGTATGTATGTATGTATGTATGTATGTATGTATGTATGTATGTATGTATGTATGTATGTA
>JAOPUL010007422.1:40060826-40071984 GCA_027564515.1 Octopus rubescens
AATAATAATAATAATAATAATAATAATAATAATAATAATAATCCTTTCTATACTGGGCACAAAGGCCTGACATTTTCAGGGATGGGGATAGTCGATTCAATCGAACCTAGTACTCAACTGGTACTTATTTTATCGACCCTGAAAGGAGGAAAGGCAAAATCGACCCCGGCGGAATTTGAACTCAGGACGTAGAGACAGACTAAATTCCGCTAAGAATTTTGCCCGGCGTGCTAACGATTCTGCCAGCTCGCCGCCTTAAAAACAAATAATAATCTTTTCTTTATTTAGAACTGAAGATTTATATAAACGATTGGACGATATAGGACAATACAATAAAAAAAAAGATTGGGTTTAAAAACGTAGCGTGTAAAAAACATAACATTGAAAAATATAACAATTAAAATCCCCAAAAGAGGGAAACTTCCATGAGATGACCACGAAAACCAGACAAAAACACAATCACCCTGACCTCTAGGGCAAGTGCCTTCTCCTTTACATCTACCCTTTTTCTAAAGCCCCATGCTATTCGTTCCACATTTATCCATCTGTTCATAAAATTGCTGGTAGGCAGCACTTCCTCTCTTCCCTAACTTTCCTTTTCAAGTGGAACTTGAAAGAGTTGATGACGGCTTGACCAAAGAGGAAAGTGTCTGTCTTCAGCCCTTTCAACCTGGTCCACCACACAACCTCTTACGCTAAGGCCACCAAACAAAGAAACACTGCCTGCCCTTCCGTAGCAAAGGAAGCCGGCGTGTCGATCCTCTTGATGGACTCAGACAAATAGCAGTATCCGTCCTTTACGCGACAGCAGGTTTTTTTTACATAAACCCACATGTCAGCAATGCTCGTGTACTAGACGAGGGCGTGCAGAACATTTTCTTCGTTCTGCGCGCATCTCGGGCAAGTCCGGCTGGCGACACTTCCATGCCTGTCTAGTTTATCCTGAACCGGCAATGCCTCTCGGTAATAATTCCAGGCCAGGAACTTCTGGAAATTATCCATAGGCCCCGTCCGGAAAGTCCTCCGGAACAGTTCAGCCAGCTCATTCTCGTCGACGCCCAGAGTCCTCCCGAGAACGTCGTCAAATTTGCCCGCCACTAACCCTCTATAGAAAACCTGAGTGGAACTTCCACCGACCGCAGTGTCCGACTGATAGAGGACTATGTGCGCCTGACTGAACTCTAAGTGTCACGCGCCGTGCCTCGGTCTACGTTCGATCCAGGACTGCAACTCGGACAAAGAGACGAGCTGTGGGAAATCGTATCTAGCAAAAGTCGAGCACACCTGCTCATCGACTAAGAAACACTGGATAAGTAACAGCCTCAGCGCATGTCTGCGCATCAGTAGCCACGGCATGCCTTCAGCGGGTGTTGACAGCAAATGGAGCGCCTGACCAGTGGAACGCGTCCTTTCCACAGAAAGTGGAAGAGCAGGCGCTCCAGTCTGGTTAAACGGAAACTTGGGTAAGGCAAGACGGTCAGGCGACAATATATAACGGATGCGATGTAGGCTTTCGCCACTTCTGCCCGGCCTTTCAGGGATAACTTTCTCTCGGCCCATTTCTGTGTAAGATTGGCCACCCTGCTCGTCATCTCGTCCAGTTCTTCTCCACCTGGGGATCTGCACCAAACCAGATCCCGAGCACTTTAAACGCTCCTTACGTCCAGTGTCCCACGACGCTATTGGAAGACATGGGTCTGCCTCTGAATGTGCCGAGCTCCTGGTCCACCGACTTTTCCAGATTGATTTTTGCTCCTGTCACCGCCTCAAAATTCTTTGAGAGCAGTATCGACCAGCTGTATGTGGTTGCTGTTCGACACTATCACGGTGATGTCGACTGCGCATGCCGACGTGGTCCGCGAAGTCCTAGTTCGCGCGGGATGCCTCTCAACGCCTCTAGTTACCGCATTAGTGGCTCTAAAGCCAGTACATAGAGAGGAGACAAGAATGGGCACCCTTGACGGACCAAACACATGATGTTGAATGGTTCTGAAAGGTAACCATTCATCCCAAGCTACCGACCAAATGTCGCTGTACATAGCAGTGATCCATCTACGGAAAACAGGACAGAAACCGGCAACCGTGAGGATGGCTGCCAAGTATTGGTGGTCGACCCTATCGAAGGCTTTAGACTGATCTAAATTGATCAGAGCCCCAGCCGTGCCAGTTTTCTTTCCACCCTGTTTATTATATATCGTATGAGGTGGAGGATGTCGTGGATGGATCTGCTTGGAATTGCTCATTTTTGCGCATTACCATTCAGTTTCTCGACGAGATGCGCCAACTTCTTTTCTAATACTTTGGCTAGAATTTTGAAATCTGCGTTCAGCAGCGTTATAGATCTAAAATAATGAATGTTGTCTCCCTTGTTTGCGTCCTTTCTCGGCAGTGCTACCGTTCCTCGGCTCACAAATTTTAGAATTCTCCCGTTCGGTTGTCAGAGGTTGCCAAACAAATCTGGCATATAATATTAAATCTCGTAGGGCAGACCATCCAAACCGGGCGATTTGCCTGCCGTGCAGCCCATCAGTGCTTCCTGTATTTCAGCGGCTGTTATTGGCATTTCGAAATACTCTACGGCATTTTTCGAGAGTCGCGGCACGCCGTCGAAGTAAGCACTGCAGACCATCCCGCGTTCTGGACGGCCACTCGTCCCAAACAGTTGGTTAAATTGCTCCTGAAATACCGCACACATCTGTTCGGGCTCGACTACAATGCGCCCATTTTGGTCCAGCAAAGACCGAATTTTGACTTTGATGCCACGTTGCGCCTCTGTCATACGGGCCCAGCGAGCGGCTTTCGTTTCCTTTTGTCTTAGAGCACGCACCTTATCTCTGGCAATGCAGCCTTCGTGTTTAGCGTTGAAGAATTGGTTGAAGGCCAATCTCGCCGCCAGCCCGTCGTTTGCAATGCCTTTTCTAAGTGCCTTTTCTATAGATTCTGACTAGATTTCCTTCTATCTTATTTCTTTATGTCACTAATGCCTTACTAAACTAACTGATTCTACTCTAATTGCCCTTTTCAGGATATACTACCATTTGTTTTTGACGATTGCCCCCGTCAACGCCCGCTTAACTAATTCTTTAATCCGGTCTTTGTAAGCTGGGCACGCCGGAAATGACGCGTTCAGCTTCCACTAACCTGCCTTCTAAGCCTATCTAGGTCGACCGTACAAATCACAAATGTGTGGTCTGTGTAGCCGACCAATTTGAAAAGTGGACAACTTATGCTATCCTTATCTACTGATCTACAGAATACCTTGTCTAGATATGACCTGGATGACCCGATGCGATTTGTCCAAATCCACATTGACACATACGGGAAATCCTGTCGGTACATGTCATACAGTTGGAAATGTCTGAACACCCTCTCTTCTATCCACTAGCCCCACACAGTCCAAACGTGACTCTAAGACGGCGCTTCTATCACCCGCTAACAGTAAAGGTCACGACGTACCCAGGGAAACCTCCGGACGACTGAAGAAGTCCAGCCGTCGTGCGACTGTTGGAGCATAAACAGCCACCAGTCTGATGGCACCCCCGTCACTACTGTTCACGTCCAGGACCACCAACTTACCTTACAGATCCAAGAAGATGGTCCTTATGTTGAGGTCCAGGCGTCTCCGGAACAACGTCGCAGTTCCACATTCCATTCCCAGTTGACATGGAGATAGATAAATCACGTATCCACCGAAAATGAGCAGGAAAGCTTGTCGGTCGGAGAATCTGGTTTCACTGATGGCCATTACATCGAGCTTAGTGACCTGAGTTCGTTGCGTAGATGACCCTGTTTCCAAGGTGACCCCAAACCACATGCATTTATGCTGCCTGTCTTAATGCTAGAAAATGGATTGAAAGCGGAGATGGATACTTACGGTAATGATGTGATTTTTCTGGTGAGGCGCCGATGGTTTTTCCGTCCCCATGGTCAGGTGTGGATGCTTCCACGAGCAGTTCGGCGTACGGCCTTCTGTTTACGTCTTTCCTGAAAGCCCCCACTCCTTCAGGATACTTCGTTTTTAGGGTTGTCTACGTTTGTTGTGAGGTTATTATGATTTTTATGTTTTTGGCGTGTTGTTTGTTGGTGTGGTGGAGTTGATGTGTGCGATGTCTGAATGGTTACATATGCATTGCATCAGTTCTCTGTTGTTTGTGTTTATTGCCGTGTAATTTATTATGCTTGTGTGCTGCTGCTGTTGGGGTGTGCGGTCTGCGAGTTGTGTTTGTAAATTGGGTTATGCTTGTGATAGTGGTGATGATGTCGTTATTGTTGTTGTTTTTGACGGTGCTGGTGGGGCTGCCGTTGTGTGTGTGTTTGGGGGGGGGTCTGTATTTTTGTTTTCAAAATGTTTCCTCATTCTGGCCACACCTGCCATTTTTTTCTCTTGATGTCAGTGCGCTCTTACTTATTTTTCTTTTTTGGGATTTACCGACCAGATGCCACCCAGGCTACACGTTTTCCGTCTCCGCGCAGAACATGTCTGACTGGTCGGAACTGGGCAGGGGCAAATGCTGAGAGGCTAGTTGGTTTCCTTCTGTGGATATGGCTGTTGTTTTGAGGAGTTCTGTTGCTGCTAAAGTTGCTTCCACTATTGAGGTTCTTGTTGTTGTTGCTGCTGTCACTGTTGTTCTGATTGGTGTTGCTGCTACTGTTACTGTTGTTTTTGCAACCTTTGTGGTTTACTTCCTCTGCTGGCGCTTTTGCTCTTGTTGTTGTTGGGTTGGAGGTGTTGGAGGTGTTGGCAGCAGTGCAAGTTTGTCTTTCGTTTGCCTGGGGAAGAAGGTCTTTAAGTGTTTTGGTCTCCACAAATGCGGCATCTCGACATTCTGCCCTTTGTTGCTACAAGCAGTTTGTATCCTCCAGGGAGCTAGATGATGTCTGGAATCTCTTGTGCTGTTGCGAAATTTGCAAGCAACTAGAGTTCCATCCCTGTACCCAACCAATTTTCTTTTGTTTGTTTTGTGGTCTTGTAAAGTATTTACCTTGTCCTTTATGCCGTATAACATGGCTGTTGCCAGCAGGGAGATGTCCACTTCTGTTGGTTCCTCAGTCACCTTCACTTTGATAAATCTCCGACCGAGGTACGTAAGGATCATGTGGATTGCCTCAGTCTTTAGGTTAGTTGTGAAATTTTCTCTGGCCAGTTCCTCAGAAACCTAACCTCCATTTGCCAAAGGCTCTGCCATGGGCAACATAAGATTTTAGATGACACACTGGCCTCAGGCATTTTCAACCTGGGCCTGCGTAGCTCTTTCTAATGTTTTGCTTTGCACTGATATAAATCGGTATATCCCAGGGCATTTCTTTGTTCTCTCTAGCATCTCTTCTGGTGTATTGAGGTGAACAATCTTGCCACTCCTGTTTATATGGGCTTTGGCACTAGCCAAATCCTTTTCTGTTAAATTCAAACTCCTCGGTTGGCCGACACATGGACGCGAAACCGCTTTGCGTCGGTTTACAAAAAGCTGACGTAATCGTGTTTTTTTTAATTTTTTGTCTTGTAAAATAGGTGTTCGGCTTAAAGAATATTTTTTACTTTTCCTTGTTCATTACTATTTTTGTTGTTGTTGTTGTTGTTGCATGTGTTGGCTTTTGTGGTGGTTGTGATAGTAGTGTTGCTACTGTTTTCTTCCGTCCCCTTCTTCATGAAAACAAATTGGTTCTACCACAGACATGAAGTGTTGAGTGTTGCTTGTACTACAGACTACAAGGATGAAAGTGTTGGTTCTGCTACAGACGTGAAATATTGGTTCTACTATAAACATGAGGGATGAAGATATTGGTTCTACTGCAGACGTGGGATGTTGGAATTTTTTCGGGAGTAAAAGGCCCAAGACAATTGGCAATTGGCAATTGGCATCATGCCTAAAGAGTATATCTAGGTTTAACGTGTAGATCACAGACTTGAGCCCTGAGCAGTCAACAGCTTAAAATACGAACCACCTATCCTGTAACTGTTAGCTGTTCTGACACGTGCTCTATGCAACTACATAAAAAATTATCCGTTGTTATTTTTTTATTTGAAGTCCAGTTTTGTGCATCCAGGCAATGCAACCACTATCTTTTATACAGTCGGAAGCGTCTACGCAGGCTTTTACAAATCTATCTCAGAAGAGAACCCTTTCCAGAGATAAAACCCCGGTTAGACCTTACAGAAAACAAGCAAGGCAGAATGAAAATTAACAATGGCTTCAAAACTTCTGAGTTAACAGTAGTGGTTTTCTACGACTGCGTGGAATATAATACGACTATAGTAAGGCTGGGGACTTACCTCCATGGAATGAAACACACCTAACGATATACAATTGGAAAATCTGATACTATACGACAATATTCCATTCAATTAACAAACACTTACCGAGAATTCAAAAACAAACACAATAAAATATAGATATTATAAATAAAATAGCGTTAAAGAAACGGCACAAAACAATCGGGAACTTTGACATAGTTTAAATTCCTCTTTTACTAACTCTAGGACTATCAAAAGAAAACCTGGCAATAGCTACTCAATTGTCTTTCCAACTTGCCACAGCTAAATTACGCATACCAATGCAAAATATGGAACTTGAATGCGAAAATTTTGGTTTAATTTGATGACACAAACACCGAAATTCCGTTAGATATTTTGAATTGGTCACTTCAGAATATGTTATACATAATATAAAAGTTAGTTGTCTCCACTGGAAATTGTGTAATGAAAGACAGACACAAAAGCTCTACCAACAGTATCATGGCCGATGTATATACCCTTGAGGATGTTGTGAAAAATAAAATAGCATGATGTAATACTTTCGACTATGTAAATATATACAGATAAGAATATAGGAATGAACCTCTATTGTATAAAAGTCATTAAATCCAAGACTTGTGAACATATTGGTATCATTTGCCAGACAGGCAATTACTTCTCAGTAAAGAAAAATGGAAAACATTCTCTAAATATAAACAGTGTAAATAAAAATATCGATAATATTTAACATAGACAAAAGAATATGTCTTCTAATTATAGGCCTGTTGGGATGTGAAAAGCATGATACAAAGCAGAAAAATCGAAGGCCTACCATGTAAATTCTTTGATATGTAAAGTTCAGAAGATGATACTCTGGGAATTGAAGAAATTTTGCAAAGACTTTTATCAATAAAGAAATGCTGAAAACCACAAATCTAATCTAGCTACATTAGAGATACGGAATGGCTTCCGGAGAATAAAGTAATGCTACTACAAATGAAACAATATAGTAATTTTACAGAGCTAATACCTTCTCGGACATGCGAGTGAAAACTATATTTGTTTTTTATAGTATCACTGGGAGCAAAGCCTTGACGATAGTTCAATAGATTGTGAGATATTATGATAGATATTCATACATCAGATTTACTGAATATATTGGTTTTGTCTATTCTAGATGAATATTATGCAACTTCTTTTGAGGAATGATGTTGCTTTTGTTTAATGCCAGATGAAGCTCTGATCAAGCTAGCCTATGATCAAAGTCATTTAAGTTATGACCATCCCCTCCCGTATTTACATCATCCAATTAATCTCTTTTTTGTGATTTAAGGGATATTTGACTGGCATTATTTGTATGTCAAGCGACCACGTAGAAGCCCCATCATTGGTTCTTTTGGAGTTAAATATATGTGGCCTCAACTAATTGTGAGACGTAATATAGAACAAAAGAAACGGAACGACATGCACAGGTATATGAAAGTAATAGGATAAAATAAGAAGAAATAAAGGGTAACAGCAGCAGAAGAGCACAATCTAAGTATAAAGCTTGTATGATTATCTCAATATTAGATAAAATATTATTGATAAAATAGACCAAGCAGCTTCACCATAAATTATAGCTTTAATACATTAAATTTGCAGATGATTCTTGCCATGGAACCCAGAAAGTCGTACAATCGGATTCTGCGAGGTTAAAACGTACAAGGATAGAGTATACTTACTCCGCACACAAAGAGAAAGAAGAAGGATGATATGATTCAGATTAAAAAGAAAACAGTTGGAAATTAACTACAATCATTAAAAAATATATATAAAAGAATAAACATTGTGATGCCAAAAAAAAGAGTAAACTGATTATGAATACAACAGTATAAGAACGATTATGGAGAAAACGAAAACAACACTCATTACATCGAGGAAATGTTTAGAGAAACATAAAGCTTCAGAAAAGTTAACGAAAATATATGAATACAGAAGTGTTGATAAATGTTAAAAAACAGAAGTGAATGGAAAAAGATGTTAAAAGATGTTAAAAGATAAAAGAAAAAAAACTCTAGTGCAATACGAAAGCGACTAATAGCTTCAAAGTTATTCAGGCTGAAATAGAGAAAATGTTGAAGTACATATTACCATTGCCAAGGAAGAGCCAATCTAATAAAATAAATAAATAAATAAATAAAATAATTTTGCAAGAGTCTAACTGCCATGGTAGACATCATAAGCATAATGGCTATCTAGTCAATATAACACCAGTATAGATTGCAAAAGAAAACATTCACAGACATGAGACTTGGGTCTTGTGCCGAACATTCGTCACTTAAATAACAAGTGTTATAAGTTCGCACCAGATCAGACATGTAACAATGGCACAGGAACTACACTCTGTGTCATATGATATGACCACTATCATAAACGAATATAAGAAAAGCCTATCAACTCTGATAATCTGGCTATTTTCCGATAAATATTTCGCCCATAATTAGATGAAATAAAAATGAAAAAACACCCAATAAATTACTATGAATAACATAAAACTGAAACCTGACAAATTATTACAGCAGTAGCTGAGGATAGATATAAACATGCGAAAGATAGAGGAGTGGAAAACTGCTCACTACCATGTTACCTGTATTTGGAAGAATATGAACCCCAAAGATGTTTGAAGTGCCCTACGTCGCCCAAACCAATAGGCAACTTTAGGTGCACCAGAGCTCATTAAGGTCATTGATGATATGTCGGAGTTATGGAGTGTTCTGACCCTGCCTTAACTGATATTTTTGTCAACACTAGAGAATGGATTATTATCATTATCATTAGGATTATTAATATTATTATTGCAAAATCTTTTATCTTACACTGTTTGCAAGAGTCTGATGTAGCCATGTGCGTCTTTGTATTCCTGATGTCTGTGCAGCTTCATCTTTGGTGCGTGTAGAATTGTGTTTTTGAAGTACATATGTTTTCCCTTGTTGTAGGATCGTTTTTGTTGTTTCTAGTAATACAGCAAATTTGAAGAATGCCAGTTATGCCATCAGTTGGTGTTACAACTTTCACGTATCGATTATCTAACAATATTTGTGTTACTTTAATACGTGATAAATGTTTAGATTGATAAATGTGTTCGAGATTTTTTTTGCGTGGTGATTCTATATTATAGGTAAGGTTTTATTATGTGTTATTTTATAAGGTGAGATTTGTGTATGGTGTGAATTGTGTTCCTCAATATTTCTTGTTTATTGTATAAGACATGTATTGTGTGCAGAACGTCTACTCTTTCATATGAACTATTGAACTGAATGACAACCAAATTACATTCTTTCATTCATTCCCTTTGTTATGAGTCACATAAATTTGAGTTTATAATATCCATATCAGTTTAGAGTGAGACTAAATATAGTTTAAGCTTGTTTGTTTGTAAGTAAAGTTTGCTACTGTCAATTAATTAAACCCGTTATATTATGAAATTTACGTTCTTCCCATTTATGAGTATTATATTAACAAATTATGCATTACAGCTTTCTTTATAGTTTCCATACAACATTGAACAATGCTCATAACGACTACAAGAAACCTTAGAGTGATTGAAAGTAAAATATACGTAATGAGATAATCACAATTGGTACCATATTACTACTAAAGATATTTTAAATATATCATTAGCATTTGAATATTTTGTGAATGTCGTCCGCTTGAGAATTCACCACTGATCGAGAAGACCTATAATCAATAGCATTCAAGCCATTACCTCTTATTTTGCATTCAAAATGTTCATATTTTAAAATTGCAGAGTATGACGTGATGGAGGTTTAGTTGATATTTCTAGCAGATGTAGCAATTACATGGTGTCATATAAATTCAATATAAACCTATGCTTTCCTATGCTAAACGTGAAAATGAGAAAATTGTTCTCAAGTGTTCATGTACTATGGATAATGATCGTCTCAAATATATAAAATATATACGAGGTATATACACTTGTGATTATACTGGAAAAAAAAGATGCAATATATGGTTCCCGTTCCAACGAAGGGAGATGTTATACCATAATTTACATCATATGTTTTTTTTCTTCTTTTTAATGTTCAGCCCCAACCCTATAATCGAGCAGATCTATGATCAATCAAATACCTTCCAGATATTTCTATTCCATCTTTGTTTTCCAGGCATCGTGGAAAACAGGGTAACTAAAGGCAAATAGGTTTCTTTCAAACATAAATTGTAATTGTAGTAATTCGGGAGTTGCCCAATCCACTCCTTCGTTTAAAATCGTATTAACGACAATACTCCGTAAAATAAAATATATACTACAATTTCGAATTTTACTTATCGACTTCAAGGATTGAACTCTAGTTCCAGTAACAAGACTGTTTATACACATATTTGAAATCTCATACGGATTTCTAATTAAGTATAATTGAATCCTCATTAAAAAGGAGCAAAGAAATGAAGTTAATTCACATTACCAAAGTGAACTAGTTGTGAGTTTCATTAAACTAAACTAATGAAGGGGAACTAGATGTGAATTCCATTAAACTAAGCAGGTGCACGTAATTGAACTGCTTTATCACATTGAATGATTCTTCAAGCTATTCCTGCTAAAATCATGGCTTCTAAAATTACAGCTGTAACGAAAAATGTAATTTCAGTGGAGAAAAAGGACAGATGATGTTTCCTTTTCTCTCTTTCGTTATCTAATTTGATCTCTCGTTTTTCATCACGTTCTTCCTTTCCTCTCCCATGTCTCTCTCTATCAATTTTTCGTATTACTTTTGTATATACTTTTTGTATTTTTTCCAGTTCCAATTCAGTAGACAAATCCGGAGAGAGACAAACAATATTTTGATGCATTTTGATGAGTAAAATTAGGATAAACACACACACACACACACACACACACACACACACACACACACACACACACAC
>JAOPUL010007422.1:40262617-40274129 GCA_027564515.1 Octopus rubescens
TATGTATGTATGTATGTATGTATGTATCTATGTATGTATGTATGTATGTATGTATGTATGTATGTATGTATGTATGTTTGTGTATGAGTGTGTGTGTGTATATATGTATGTGTAAAACGTACCTGCAACCCAAAAATGGCAAATATTATATCGAATTTATTTGTATTTTTATAAATAATGCATAAAAAAACCGTAAGCAGATTATTCATTTACTTTTGTAAATATTCTTACTAACATTTTTATATTTTTACAAAGAAATGCCTTATTGAAGCCAATTTTAACCTTAATAGAATGTAGCAGCTTTCGTTCATAGACGAAAGTGTATAAATGAAAGAAAATTATGAGTAAATAAGTATAGATTGAAAATTGTAAATCAATGGACAGAATAAGTTCAAATACATACAAACGTAAAATGTATGGGATAATCAGTTTTAGAGCAGCACAATGACAAACAAAAGGCATTGCAGCAAATAACAGACCAATTCGGTGTCTCGTCCACATATCAAGGCTACTTCACCAGTGGAGAGATCTATTTATTTTGTGGTGGTTTCGATAAAAAAAACCCTGATCGATATACTGTTGACATTCTTTATTTCCATTCATTGACACTGGACCAGAGAGACATGTATCTCGCAGCGATGTGTACAAGCGATACTTGTTTACCTCAACCTTCGCAGTATTAAGTGGGCAGATAGAAGTCTCGAAGATGTATCTAGAATTGAACTAAATCTGTTTTGAAGTACAAATTCCACTGACATTATGAATATATCTGAAGACTGCTATAAAATAAGACATAATTTTCAGAGGGCTAAGAAACTAGCATCAACATATTTACATATTTAGTTCCAACGAATATGATACTATTCATGTGTCGATAAAATGAAATAGTGTGCAAGGTATAAATCGATCAATTATACCCTCCCTCTTGGATGAATGGGTAATGTTACTAGCCAAAAGAAATTCATATAAACCCTAATTGGTAGAAGTAAAAAAAAGACTTTATAGAGAGATTGTCTAAAATATAAGAATGAAAATAAAATTAATTGAGGTACATTTAAGCTTGAAGATTTCAAAGGTAGAGAAGTTTGCAATGCGATGTAAGTAATTTAATAGAGTGTAAGGATTCGATCCCCAAACACAAGCTATTCATTTAGGGATCACAATTGAGCCACCACAGTTTTGCGTGATTTATCTATAAATCGATCAATCAGCGTTTAACTGTGGCGGGATATGGATCATTAGATGATCTAAAATTCGCCCCCTTTTCACTCTATAAAATTGGCGCCTAATTCAGACAGACAACTAAGACCAAACAACCTCAGGCATTCGCGACGACCACCTTAGGCACTCACAGAAGGTAGATCGCTAAGACCAGACAACCTCGGGCACTCAGCAGACCAGCTCGAACAAGAAATGACTTCCCACACTCACATGATGTATCACAGCTAGCCTTCTACAGATACAATGCGGCCTTTTCCTTCCAATCGGTGGTTATATTAACAGCCAACGCAGTAAATCCTGTCCAGTATTAAACAGGTTAAAATTTAAAAGTTCGGGATTTGCTTCATTGATGATACACACAGTCAGCTAGAGCATACGAATTTGGTCTTCTACAATTCAACGCACACCAACAAGCAATCAACACCAACAAAGGTGACGAAGCAACTATACGATGACAAGAGCTTCAAATTCATGTTTTCCTCTTCACGTATATCACTGTCCATGATCATTATACCTCTGCATTATGAATTTGTGTCATATACGAATTTGAATCGCCCATGAGGCAATGATCGATTTCATATTTCACTCCCAGAAACTGATGAAATACATTTCAATAACAAACTTGAATAAATTATCCGCTTGAATGTTAGTCTAAAATAATTTATTTTGTGAATATTACAAAAAAAATAAATTGAAATAAATAAATAAAAGTAAACTCTTGGTTTATGTTGTTATCGACGTCGTTGTTGTGGATATAAAATATTGCTATTTACTATTGTTTTGAAATTGTGCTTCTATCATGAATGTCAATATCAGTTGTTTGTCACATCTTTTGTTTTTATTTGTTGGCTACTCAGATCGTCTTTCTTATTGTGGAATGTACGCACTCCCCAGGAATGCGTTAGCATAATCTTGGAGGTAGTGCCAAGGTGTTTTTGATAGCTGTTGATATAGGCAGCTTTTCTTTCCCTTTTGTGAACCGAATCAGCAAATGATTTCTTATATCTGATACCAGAGTGAAGTTGAATAGAAACCAAACCGATGTGGACGTTCAGTATTAGAAACATATCTTCAATCCTCTCCCTTTTAAAAATTAAATAAATTAAACTTAAGCAATGTTGTAAATTATTTCAATAAGGAATATCAGTTTTGTTTTTTGTACAAAATGCTATGATGTGAAATAAAGAACGTGGAATGAGATTTAGAAAGATTGGATTTAAATGCACGAACAGAATTTCTTCAAAATATTTTCTCAGTATTCTATGAAAATTTCAAATCAATTTTAAACTGTTTGAGCTTGACGATCGTTTCAATAAGACGCATGTTAATAAAACTACAACATATAACATTTAATTATTGAAGGTGAGACGGCTGTTTACATTGAAGAGGGAGCTTTACTAACGACGAGATTTGTACTGATGGAGAAAACTTTACTTCAATTATAATATCATATTTCCTATCAAATGACTAAAACGAACATCTAACAGCATCGATGCGGAGTTAGGGAAAACCTTTGCACTAGAATTTGTTAACAATTTATGGGAAACTATGCGTAAAATTGGGTGCATTAATCACCAAAGTTTAATGACATATTCCGAATCAAATGCAGAGATAAGATAAAATATACTTGGAGCAAGTTATTTATCACATCATCATTTGATTGAGTCAACAAATATTTCTAATTGTAATTAACTGATTACTCTCCATCGATATAGCACATGATAGCACACGTGATAGCACGCATTCTGTGTTATGAAACATGAAATGATAACGAATGTTCAGGATATAATCAACCTGATAAAAGAACATTTCATTTGAAATGCATTGGATATACACATCAGTGGCTCAGTATGAACTGAGGGTGGCCGCATCGACTAAATTAGGGAATTTATTAGGATTGTATATAAAGATCATTAGCTGTGATGGTGTGCCGGCTACATCGGGGGCAGCGCTTGAGAGACGAATATTCATCCACATTCGTTAGGTATGAAACATTTACCAAGAATATTATGAAATATGTTTTGATTAGTTGTTTTTAGGTAGTGGGCGATCTTTCAACCACTAATTTCAAACATTTTGTGATGGCATGGTGCTTGTATGCTTACCTTATACAGGCGTGTAATGATTGCACTTTGGACATGTGTTTAGATGCATCTCATGCTTAATGAAGAGATCAGGAATATTTTACCAGAATAGAAAGTTATCTTTCTGCTAAATCAATTCTCAAACTTTAGACGGATGTTGGCATATTTGTCAGATACGTTCACCCGATTGAATGAACTAATTATTTCACTTCATGTAACCATTGCATGTGAGAAGCATGCCTCCTTCCACAAGGTAAAAAGTCAGAGAAAATAAATTTGGAGATTTTCACGTGATTGAATAAAGGGGCAGTCAAAGATGCATCATACCATAATAAGTAGCTCTAGAAATATCAGATTTTCTTGAAGCTTACTTTTTTACTTAGAGATTTTGATGCTCGTCTCTGCTGAATAAGGAATTATTTTCGATTCGAAATTAATGGTATACCTAACGAAGAGCTCTCGGGAGAAGAAATCATGGCCATATAAAATAATCGGTATCAGAAATATATTTTGATCGAACATTCTTACAATAAGTTTAGGAGCATCACAGATTCCAAGATTTACAGTTTTTACATATAAAACCCGCGTAATATTGCGTTTCTGTTCGGCTACACAGTATACAGCGTTGTAACTAGAGTTTTGCTCCTAATTTCAGAAACATGCCAGACATTTAATATGGCACGAGGATCGCTCTTAACACCAACATCAATCACATTTCAATGTTAGCTGAATAAATACTACAGCAACCAATTTATGAAGTGTCTTATTATTAGTAATGTCATAATACTGAGAATGGTAATTTTGACACCAGTTAACATTTTTACATTTTATTTTACTTAAAACATGATAATATTTAATTTGACAGTTTGAAATTTTCATTTTCTTTATCATTTCATTAACCTTCAAATCAAGGTTTGCGAGAAGGATTTGAACCTCTAGATGGAATGCTAAGTTTGAAAAACGTTAAGAAACACTGAGGTTCGAAGTTGTTGAAGTCTACGAAATGTTAATATTAGGAACGGAAATCGACCTAACAACTGTTAAATGTAGTTTTATTCACATGGGTAACTGTCGTAGGAAATATTAAATTTACTACCATCACAACACTTCTAGTTCTTAATAATAAAAAAACAAACCGGCAAACTCTATGTAAACTAAAACATGCTATAGATAAAGAAGGAAAGATGACTGTTTTAAAAACACTGTTTATCCTCGCCAAAACTAAATCTAAGATAAGATAAATATTGAATATATCGTAGTCAGACTAAAGAAAGATTTTGGAAAGGAAATGGAAGCTAGATCCATCAGATATAAATGTGTTTCACACATAAATATTGTTTTTGCTTTCTGCCTGAAGCATAGAAAAGATTAATATGGTTACAATAAAAAAGAAATGGAAGAACACAAAACATGTAAATATAGAAATCAAAGAAGAAACAGTATGGAAAGACAATAAAAAAGTTCACCACAGACGGCAGAAAAGGACAAGACATTATTAGAAATATATTAGAAACTAAAGAAATATGTTGAATAAAGAACAATATTTCTAATGGCCGCTGCAACATTGGCAATGTGGCAGAGTAAGTGAGAAATTATTCGCCTGCAATAAACAGTAACTTTAAAATTCAAATACATTAACCCTAAAAATCAAAAACACCTCATACCATTAAAATAAATGAAAAAAAATAATTGCATCAACAACAACATTAACTTGAATGTTGAAATAAGAGAAACAATATCACAAGTACTTGATAACCTGAAAAGACATTCCATCAGTGTTATCATGAACATTAATGTCACGATAAAATATGTATCGGGTGTATGGAATAATAAGGTGTTAGACTTATACTAAAAACATAATTAAAATGTAAAATATATCTGCCACAAAAAATGACATAAGGAGAACTTCAAATTGGAAAAACGTAAATAACGTTTGAAGTGACTCTGTCATTTTGATATTTTTAATGCATTTCAACTAACATTGATATCAGTTTTAACAGTTATCTGCTTGCCCAAGAAGGCATTTAGAGGTTAATACTAAATATATAACTTATCTTACGTTTATTCTACAACAATTCTTGCTATTGATTTAATATTGTTTAACATACAGTTTTCGTAAATATTTCATTTTTTCCAGGGTGTGAAATGAAGATGTCGCCCTGTTTACTGGTGGCAAGTTCTCCTACTAAGGATTTGAATTGACATGGAAACACATAAAAATTTGGTTACTCGAGGAATTTAAGAAATTATTGATACATCTTAGATTGTATTCACCAAGTTTTCAATCGAGTAGTGCAGCTATAGGAAATATTTAGTTACGGCACGGCGCTATATATGGTAGAAGTAATATATAATTGAGCTGTGTTGTGTTAAGATTCAATTAAGCTTATACTTACTCTGGGAAATTGTCCAGCGATTTAATGCAGGGAATTCACAGAATTGAATTACACATTAATGCATCAAGAAAACTTAATCCAAAAATGTTAATGAAGCATACGTGGGGTCTTATTAAAGCTTTCTGTTTATAGCCATGACGTTTCTCTCTCATCCCACTGTGCAACATATAGATGAAACTCTTCTAATCTAATTGCTATAGTCTGACCGATTACTTGTGTGTAACATTGGGTAGACGAAACTGAGAAATCCCTCATAAGTATATGTATGTGTGTGTTTATGTGCGTGTGTGTGTATGTATTTCTCTCTCTCTCTCTCTCTCTCTCTCTCTCTCTCTCTATATATATATATATATATATATATATATATATAAATATATATATATACTCTCTCTCTATATATATATATATATATTTTCGGATGTGTTAGTTTTTTCCAGACAATCCACTACAAGCTCGTAACTAGGACTCCATCTCTGAACCCACGAATCCGGTAGATATTCCACCTTCTGCCTAGACGCAATCAACTCGGACAACACTTCTTTGTCCCTCCTCCATCAGACAGTCGATAAACGATACTTGGCGCTCGACAGAAAATTCCTATAAATTCGGAACGTTAACTCTTCCCAACTTTTGTGAAAGCGTTCTCCTACACCAAACTCGGATTATTAGTTGATGATCGGATCCCCTTGGCTCGTGTCTCCCATTTGTCGACAAACGTGGTAGAGACCCAAGCCAGCCGAATTATTCCAAAGCATAACCCAGATCTTCAGTCGTTATTATGAATTAAACCGTTCATCTACTGCTCCAGCAGCAGGTCACAAGTTTCTAGCATCCGTTTTCCATGCTGGCATGGGTTAGACAACTTGACTGAAAACTGGCAAGCTGGAGAGCTGCACCAGATTTCAGTATGTTTTGGCATGGTTTCTATGGCTGGATGCCCTTCCTATTTTCCATGCTGGCATGAGATGGATGGATGGACAGTAGCCGGCAAGGCCAGGGGCCGCACCAGGTTCCATAATCTGTTTTGGCTTGGTTTCTACAGCTGGATGCCCTTCCTAACGCCAACCACTTTAGAGAGTGTACTGGGTGCTTTTTACATGCCTTAATCTGTCACCTGGTTTCACACCACGACTCCAGTATTTATATTTTTTTTTAAGCCTGGCACTTATTCTATCAGCCTCTTTTGCCAAACTGCTAAGTTATAGGGATGTAAACACACCAACACTGGTTGTGTGGCAGTGGAGGGGGACGCACACCGTCCTCCACAGCAGAAGTGTTAAGGCTACTCCCCCTGGTGAAGAGGATTGGCCTGCAAGAGTCCTGTGCCGGTGCCACATAAAAAGCACTTTGTGCCGGTGCAACGTAAAAAGCACTTTGTGCTGGTGCCACATAAAATGCACTCATGCCAGTGCCACGTTGGCTGCACCTAACGAACACACTGTAAAGAGGTTGATGTTAGGAAGGGCATCCAGCCATAGAAATCAAGCCACATCAGACTGGAACCAGGTGCAGCTAGCCAGCATGGAAAACAGGCGTAAAAGGAGGAGGATGATATATATATACACACATTTCCATCTACCAAATCCACTCACAAGGCTTTGGTCAGCCCGAGGCTATAGTAGAAGACACTTGCCCAAGGTGCCACGCAGTGAGACTGAACCCTGAACCATATGATTGGGAAGCAAATTTCTTGTCACACTGCCATGCCTACACCTCTTGACTAACAAATAGAAAGACTTTTCAATAAAAGCTTTCTGGCCATGACACTCCACCTAGGACTGCTTTATCTAATGTGACACTTTTATTTGAAGATGGTTAAGTGTAATTTGAAGGAGATTTGGCTGTTATTTTTAGTAACTCAAGCAATTGATATAATGCAATAATTTTTTATAACAATGCTCCAATTGTTATACAGATAGAGGTAATTATAAGAACATTATTCCATTGGTTTTTTTTTAAAAAGACACTATGTCCTTCAATGGAACTCCCATGAGGAAAGCTTGTTTTGAATGTCTATTTTGAATACGTTGCTGAATACCAACGTTTTATATTGATTAGTTCATTGATTAGTTCACATCGTGAATAATGTACCCCTGACAAAATTGCAGCAGTGTGATGCATAATTGCATTTGATACAATTTGCGATCACTGTTATTGAAACATATGTAGGTTATGAAATGGCCACAATGTAGAAAATGTTTGTAATAAAAGTATTGGATGTTAAATAAATCTCCCCTCTCCTATTGATTTTATATATATATATATATAATGTATGTGTGTGTGTGTGTGTGTGTGTGTGTGTGTGTAATTCAGTGGAGTAATATTTAAATAAATATTCCAACAAATAATGATTATATTTTGTTATTATGACACCTTGGGCAAGTGTCTTTTACTATAATCTCGGGCCAACCAAAGCCTTGTGAGTAGACTTGGTAAACGGAAACTGAAAGAAGCTCATCGTATATATATATATATATATATATGTGTGTGTGTGTGTATGTATGTATATATGTGTGCACACACGTCTTTGTTTGTCCCACCACCACTTGACAACGGTGTTGGTGTGTTTACATCCCCATAACTTAGTTCGGTAAAAGAGACCAATAGAATAAGTATCTTGCTTTAAAAATGTACTGGGGTCGATTTGTTTCACTAAAAGTATTCTACAAGGGCGATACCCCAGCATGGCCGTAGTCTAAGACTGAAACAAATAAAGATAAATGATATATATATATATATATATATTATGTATGTATGTATGTTCTGTGTTCATGTGAATCTGTGAAATACAATATTACTGAGTGACTAGAAATCAGTTTTATGGGAAAGTGAAGTGTTTTATATAGCAACTTTAAATATGGCATGTATGTAGAAAAGACTTATTAACATTATACTCCAGTCTAATTAACGACTTGCTCTATAAATGAATAAACCAAATTAATCATTATATAACATTAGCAGCAATGTCTTTGAATTGAAATTACTTGTATAGCTACTGTTTCACTTTGACCGTTGACATTCTAAATATATAAACCCACTGAAAGAAATTAGTCATGGGCATCATTCACATGAATAGCAATGGTTAGGTTATTGTTAATATATTTAATGTAGTGAACATAATTAGAAATGATTATGCGGTGAGGAAAGGTAGTCTTAAGTTCAATGACCGTTACTGTTATAATTATTTCAGCAAGTATGGGAGGTAACTTCCATTGTGTTTTAGTCAATTTATACCCCCTCAGCAAAGCAGACTTCCATCGTTCTTGTCAAAGAAGTGGTAAGAGAATCACTGAGTTGATGTACAATATTATACTTGAGTCAAAGGCGGCGAGCTGGCAGAGTGGTTACCGTACCAGGAGAAATGCTTTGCGGCAATTTTTCCGTCTTTACGTTCTGAGTTCAAATGCCGCCGAGGTCGACTTTGCCTTTCATCCTTCCGGGGTCGATAAAGTGAGTACCAGTTACGAATATCCTGATCGATAAAATCGACTACTCCCCTCCCCAAAATTCCAGGCCTTCGTGCCCATTATAGAATGGAATATTACGACATCAGTGAATTCGACAGAGGACCGGAAGTGACAAAATGAGTTTGTTGTATAAAAATGTCTCTACTCCATTTGTTGTATAAAAATGTCTCTACTCCATTTGTTGTATAAACAACAGCGAGATAAATTGTTCGGCATATATAAAAGAGATTTATCTTCGTGTTGGGTTTATCTTTGAAGAAACCATCAACGTTGTTTAGATACAAATTAAGATAAGTTGTAATAGTTGAAGGTATGATGTTATGATTGTACCAAATCATTGCCAAATAAACTCACCACAGACAAGGCATTAAATATTTCACTAAACAGACACACCCTTTATAATTATGTTGCCATCTTTTCAATTAATTTAAGATGTTTAGTTCTATGAAGATTCCATATGTTTTGTATACACGTGTGCGTGTGTGTATATGCATGGTTTGGGTATGTGTATGCATATGTATGCGTGTATTTGTTTTTTAATGATTAAATATTAACATTGACGTAATGTTGGCCAAATTTGTAATTTTTTTTTTTTTTTACATCTAACTCATAATCTTGCACCTATGAGTTATCATCAGCATCATCATCATTACACCAACACCGTCATCAGCATCAGCATAATTAATATCAATACCATTATTACCAACATCACGTCGTGCTCATCATCATTATCGTCGTCGTCGTCGTCGCCATCATCATCATCATCACACCTACAACACAGACTACTACTACTACTACTACTCGCATAAATCTTGTCAGTGAAATAATTTCTTTTTCATAGTGGAGAAAAGTTTCCAGACTGAAGTTAAAGTCTGCCTCTGGAAGGGAAACCTTAATATTGTAGCTGGATACTTTGGAGTAATAGATACAGTGATGTTATGGACATCGTGATGTCATAGACACACTGACGTTAACATCACAGGGATGTTATAGTCACAGTGATATCACACACAGTTTTTGTGACGTTTTGGTCGTCATAGTTAAAGACTCGTTGGAGTGATCTTATATTGTATCAATACCTTTATAGCAAACAGACGTTATGGACACACTGATGTTATCATCTCGGAAATGTTATATTCTCTTATTATGACATTGTAATGACAGTGATATTACAATTAATGATAGAGACGTTTCTTGAAGTAGGAATCGTTGAAACATTAGACTATGAGTGACGTTAAAGTGACAATGACATCACAATTTCAGAAACTCTTCAACATCACACAGTGACGTCATAGGGAGAACGACGTCGCCACTTGGTGCGTTGACATCACAATCTCAAAAATGTTTAGAGATATCACACTTTACAATGACAGCTATTTTATAGGAATAGATATCACACAGTGGTATTATTGTGAGAGTGACGTCATAATCTTAGGATCTCGACAGGCATCACACTATCAGTGACCAGCAATTTTAGTCATATATATAAACTGTGTTGTTACTATTTAAATAATACAACGGTAAAGGTAATATATCAATGATATGGAGAGAGAAATTAAGAGAGTGATCTCCAAGAAGCATAGATCGATTCCAAATAAAAAAATCGGGCTCTACAAATAGACTGAATGTGAAACACAGTTGGCAAACGAAGGAAGGTAAGAGACTTCTCTAAAGTTTTCGTTCTGTACATTATGATACAATAGAATTGGTTGCAGTAATTTTTTTTTCAATCGGTTCTCCCTCTAAATCATATATATATATATATAGGTAGTAAAGGTTGAAGGATAACACACGAGTCAAAGTATAGAAATAATAAAAGATAAAATAGAAAATGCATTTTCTATCTTATCTTTTTATTATTTCTATATATATATATATGTACATATATATATAAACGTTATTTTCATTTGCTGTATTTTAACATCGTAAGTTATTTCATCTCTAATCTACTCTAATCTAATCTATACGGATGTTGTATTTTACATCAGTTTTTGTAAAGAGCTAAGTTATTTGCTTTTGTTCACGTAATCTCTCTCTCTCTCTCTCTCTCTCTCTCGCGCGCACTTTTGTTAAAGCTACAAAATCACGAACTGTTACTCAGAGTTTCACGTTCCCGTTCGTCGGACAGTTGTGATCAATAATATGGATCACAACTGTCCAACGAACAGGAACGTGAAGATTTTTTTGCCGCTTTAATAAAAGCATATTACTCTACCTTCGAGTGCTATTTTTCTCCATCTTGTTTTGCATTCATGTGCTTACTCACGTATATATATATATATATATATACACGACGGGCTTCTTTCAGTTTCCGTCTACCAAATCCACTCACAAGGCTTTGGTC
>JAOPUL010007422.1:40423388-40435835 GCA_027564515.1 Octopus rubescens
TGTATGTATGTATGTATGTATGTATGTATGTATGTATGTATATGTGTGTATTTGTCTGTGTGTGTGTGTATTTGTGTGTTTGCATGCCTGCGTGTGCCCATGTATATATGTATATATTTCTGAATAAATAGTTTTGATCTTGAGATTTAAGAGCGAATTCGTTGGATAGAACGTTTTTCTCTTTCTTGGCACATTCTTGAAAGTCACCTTATGCACAATATTGCATAGTGATAACAGAACACAGCTATTTTGAGCTCCTGTAAACCTATGCTTTTGAATTCTAAACGCTACTTGTAACTACTAAAGACCAAGCGTGTTAAGCAAACTGCACTCACCACCGTTCTGATTGGATCATATTGTAATATCAAATACGATCTAAAACCAGCATTTTCTTGAAAATACTGGACACTCTTTCATTAAGTGTATGATTTTATTGTTCTATTTTATATTTTATGAAATGTGTATTATGAAAGTTGACAGCACAGACTTATCTAAACCAAATATAAGAGCAGTCACTGCTAAATTGCGAACCGCCCTCACACGCAGTACTGTTGTGTGCCCTTAAGTCAACCGTGATTTAGCAATTTTATAGAATGTAAGTAGTCAACCACAAAACAATGTGTGACACACAGATCCATCTTCGAGTTATACCTTGACAATGCGAGGACTATAGTGCTTACTCCCACGTGTAGCAATAAATCGTATTGAGAGTGCAAAGGTCTGGACATACAGAACTCTCACTACACTATGCCTTTCCTATACACTCACTCGTGTAGTGCAGTTGAATATGATCGACGTGGTCCGATCATGGCAATTTTAGTTCCAGTTCATTTATTATAGATGCTTTTCACCTATAATCTGTGGTTTGGCTGTCCTTACTGTACTTCGTTGTTACCAGTAAGAATGATTATACAATTGATCCTGTAGTTATTTCAAAGTGTACAGTTGTTCTGCAAATTTTATGATTTAAAGAAAGTTTGTGTAGTTGTGTACGAGTGTTTAGATAATTGGGTAAGAATGTAAGCGTTCTATAATCTCCGTATGGAGCTGTTTATTTTTATATTTTACGGTTGTTGGGAAGCTCTTGCAATTAAAGGTTAAAACGAATTCGTGAAAAAACGGATCTCAGTCGCACCCGTGCTTGAAAATCCTGTTTCTGAAACTGCTATTCTTGTAAACTATACATGATTGGAGGCATGGTGGTTAATTTACTTACAAGCATTTTGTGTTGGATAATGAGGTGGTTTTCATGAATGCCCGTATGTATATGGGCTAGTGATGTCAAGAGTTAGAGGTTCTTGAATGTTTACGTGTGTACCTAACATGGCAAGGTGTCTGTATAATGTTACTTCATTTGAGCTATTGTTGGGTTTTGGAATTATCGTAATGTATTCTAACTTCAGAGCAGTAACACCTTCAGACCCTTGGTGTTTTAGGCGTATGCTTGACGATTTGCCAGGCTCTAAGTTGTTGGAGTTTTATATCTCGCTATTGCTTTTTCATAACTTATGCAAGAAAAGTTGACATTTTGAACATCATGAATATTATTGCTCTAAGGGACGTGTACATATATTTCAATTTCTGTTCATCTTCTTCACGTGGGTTTTGGCTCTTAACCTTCGAGAAATGTTTGATATGTTTATTTCTGTATGTCTTTATTATCAGAAGTTGTTATGGTAGCATGAGTTGTGGCTTGATCGTTGTTGTTGGTGATGATGCGAATTATTCTACGTATATTTTAATTTTATTACGGTTTTTATTTAATACAAATATTTAGTGTTTTCATGAATTTTATGGTTTATTTTCTGTTTGATGCTGAGTTTTATTTTGATTTCTAACCTCTTATGTGCAATAGATGTCACGTCATCTCAGTTTTTTTTTATGAAGTTGACTACTCTTGATTTATCATGTTACAAAAGAGGATATATATTATGTTACAATGTTTCCTTTAGATGAATTTATAATTATCTTGCTGAATGTATGCACGGCATTGTCCACATTGTTTGTTATACGGTTGAATTCTCAAAACTTATAAGTAGATTATTTGTGGGATTCTCTCCGCTGTACTTTTTGTAAGTCGGTAAAATTTGCTATATTTCTTCATTAATGTATGGATGTGTCGTAAATATGTTTGACCGTTGATATGGAAGAAGTACTGGAATTATAGGTCAAGTTTCTGGGCATGTTATGTATGTGTTGTAATTACTTTAATGTAGAATATTTAAGAAGTAAAGCGTGTTTAGTATCACTTATATTACGTCATCTTTATATTCTGTAGTTTTGGAAAATTATGAGATATTGATAGCGCTGAATCTGCCAGTAATGGTGTTAATTAAAGTGTTAATTGTTTTGCACTTGGACGAATGTAACGTAATGCAAAATTATTGATGGCGGTGTTAGTATGCACAGGTTTATTATTTTCCGTGCTTAAATTTGCTACTTAGTATTTCTCATTTTGAGAGTTTATGTCTCTGCAGTCGTGCCCTTTGCTATTAGATTACAAATATTATTTTAAAGAATGTTATAGGGACACTCACGGTACAAAAAACCAAGTCTATTCCGTACTGCGTATAATTCGAAGTAATTGGTGCTTTGTGTTGTGGTCGTATGAATGTTTCCCAAATTATTACAGCAGCAATGTCGTGAGTGCATATAACATATTATAGGTTTACAGATTGTTTGTTAAATATTTCTGTTAAATATTTTATTTTCAAATGTATTGTGTACGGACTCGTGATGTAGGAAAATATGATAACGGCATTTCCTACTTTTATTGCTGCTGTCGAATATTTTTCTGGATTATTAGTATATGTTATGGTTTGGCCTAATTTGCAGGACACTTTATTCTAGAGGCTTCTGCGTACTCCAAAATGTCACTTGCTATGTAACAAAAATTTATTCGTTCAAAAGCCTTCAAATAACTCTTAAATCAACTTCCTGTCGAGTTTATAAAATAAGGATATATATATATATAAGATAATTTACTGCAGAATTCCCCTAAAAATACGGGCTGGGTCACCAGTGGATTGCTTTTGATCATAGACTGCTCGATTTGAATTGATCTGGGATTAACATAAACTAGCGATGTTATATTACTGAGTTTCTTAAACACGAATCGTAATACCAATTCTGCAAAATCTAGATATCATAAAACAAAAATAAAGTATGAATGTACTATAATATTAGGCAAATGTAATACTGATAGTAATGTAGCTAACTGTGGTGTGCAACGACACAGGTCCCTACGTAGTTGAAAGACCGGCTAAAAATAATCACCAATGTCCATCACGTCACACTCTACATGATGATCAATGGTACAGAAATAGTTATTATTAAACAGGGATGTCATAGGGTTAGGCACATTCTGAAAGATCTAGTCGATGGAATGCCATGTTTAATATGTATCGGATGTAATAAATTTTACAGGAGTGGAACATCCTAACCATCGACTATTTGTCCCCTTCCCATCAAGGCCTTAGTCTGCAGTTTTCCAGTGACGTTTGCCGGTTTTTACTGACAGTCCCCATTCCACATGGTTGGTACTTAACTCTAGTCTACTTAACTTCACGTATATCAAACTGTAGCAGAAGGTGAACGTATTATTGTAAACAGATGAATCACTTCTGTTCATTACGTCGTTATATGTGTATAAAGTGAGGAATTGGCAGAGTCTGTAGAGAGTCTGTTTAAATGCACTGCACTATTTCTTCCGGATATTTGATTTAAAAAACAACCGATATCAGCTTTATCATTTTTCTTTCCTTTCGATAGTAGTGGATATATAAAGTAGCAGATCATGATGGCAGCCTGTTGGAATTACTGCAGGACAAGATATCTTACTTCATCTGTAGTGAAGTGTTTTTTTTTTGTTTAGACGAACAACACGTGCAATGACAAGGGCACTGGCCTTTTAATTGAATAATATCTCTGTCAAGAAAAGGGGAGACTTACACGCATGGAAATTGCTGGTCCTCCATCCAAAAATGACTCAAGCATGTGCTTTGAAGAGAAATATTTTATATATTGATTCATGGTATCATTAGATATACTAAGGAAGGCCTCGGTTATATTGCTACGTATATCGACAAAATATGACCTGAATCCTTACCTATGTGCTACTATATTGTTGAAAACATATTGAGGGTCTGAACGTGACGTTATTACTGCAGTGCGTACGATTAGAAACGCTGAACCATTTTCTATATTTCAGCTGTAGAGTTTTTATCTGTATTTTAGCGCACCATATATATTACTCCATCTTCGTATTGATCATAGTTGTATTAGAAGTTCGGTATTTCTAATTAACAAATATATAGTAGTCGTAGGTGACATAGATGTTTTATTCGAGGAAATTGATGAAGCTCTTCATCACAAAGATAAATCAATTTCTTCTTGGAAACTAAATTATTTGGTTCAAAAGTATAGCGAATATCATATTAATATATTTACTGAACTCTTGTCTATCTTACACAACTGAATGGGAACGAAATTCACAATCATGTAGTATATGTATACCTACTAAAGATTATTTCACATGTTCTCTTCAGCGTATTAGTATTCATTTGAATGAACAAAACGATGTATGAGCCAAATAGGAAGAATTTCTGTTTCAAGTATGTTTTAGAGATAAAGGTAAAGAAAGAAAATGGTAAATATGACAACAATAATGAATACTAACTACTAAGAACTATCTTCGATTTCTGTATCATAGAAATAGTTATAATGAATATAACTCTTCAATACAACACAATCAATAATGTAGGTGATAGGCACACAAAACCATAGTATTACCAGAGGCTGAAGTATAGAGGTAAACATTGTTTAAACAAGATATATGCCAACGAGGGAAAAAAATTAACACTAAATGTGAAGTTGTATATTCTGTGATGAAATAATAGAATGTTAGAGTGGGTGTGTGGGGGAGCATCACAACTAGATATCATGACATATTGTCTATTTTCTGTATACTTTATTTTCCTTTGCTTGTTAATCCTTTGGTAATGATAATACATTTATCGGTTCATCTATATCAAAGTAAAATCTATTGCATTTTCAAATGACTGCATACGAGAAAAAAGAGAAACAAAGAAATTGAGAGAGTGAGTAATAAAGGAAGATTCTATCTGTTGTTTGCAAGATTTACTTCAACAGTTATAAAAGGTTGTATCTGTAGCTTTGTATTAACTTACAGTTACATAGATTTTATTTGATTCGAACTAACCAATAAGTCAGAAACTGTGTTAAACTCAGGAGATTTCTACTTTATCGAATCATTGAGCTGAAAACACAAAAGTTTGTATCCCGTTACTGTCGCTGAATAATACGTACTGACAAAAATGGTTTAACACTCAACTGTTAAAATTGATTTCTTTAAACATGGAGGTGAACGTGTATTTTCCCCCAGTTGAAATCAAATCAGAAACTGTTTAAAGTTTCTTATTATTTGTTTGTAACGCTGAATTTCAACCCTGATGCTCCAGATATTATCAAACTATCTGCACTGTACCCATTATAAAATCTGTGACGGGTTACAGACATACGAGGGTAGAGCTTATCCGGTTTTTCAACGCATTTAGAAGAGATGTCACTCAATCACAAGGTTTAAAAGTGAGTGTACCTGAACAACGTGAAAAGAAATTCCTTCACAGGACACCTTGTGCCGCCCGACTCGAGAATCAAACCCACGACCTAACCTAACGATGCAAACCCAATACCGTAGCCACTAAGTGAAATGTCTTCACTATTCTTACTATATCAATATTTGATTACCCGCATAGAGATAAATATTTTCCTGGGGATAACCCCTCTCAGTCCCCACCAAAGTGTAACGGGTCATTTCTATGTCATCATTGTTACTTTCTAATGGCATATTATCCCTCTTGATTGCGCATACTAGTCAGCATCATTGATAATATGGGAGCTGTGTTCCATTTGGTAGTAAGTAATTTACCACGCTACTACATTGGTCACACCCACAAAATGATGATATACCGATTTGGATGTTGTGACGATATTACACTGTCAACACTGGTTCTAATCCACTTAAAGAAATTATGCAACTTTTAAACCGATTGGTCATTTTAATGATTAACTTTTCAGAAACCTCTGTGCTACAAGCAGTTTAAAACGAGTCACATTCTGTGAGAAATAACACCCCGCCAAATATCACTACTATGTTACAAATTGGGACATTGGAAAATGTAACAGCCGGATGTAGAAGAGGCAGGATAGTCATGGCTGGGATGTGTTTATTTATAGGTCTGCTCAGTTAGGATTAATCTGGGCCGAAACATTAACAAATGTTGTCTCGTTATCTATATCTCTGTAAAACGGAAGGACACATTAGACAGTGAACTTCTAGACAAAGAATAAGAAGAGATCGCCATAGACGACACGCCTTTGATCAATATACTACTTAGGTCTGAATAACAAAAAGCAATTTACATACAATTTTCTTTCTGTATATAATGTAACACTAACAACGCAAAGTTTGAAATCGGTTCAGTGACTCACAGAAAACTATGCTATGGAATATAAACTATTCTCACGCGTAATTTACTTCATCAATGCAAACGCCATTCACTACAAATTTACTAGAAGGAAAATAGATGAAATATGTGATGAAGCTAAGGTTAATACAGTTCAGTATTAGCTAGTGTTTTATATCAGCCATGTAATGAAACGATATACGCTGTATTTGTAAATACAATCTAAATCGACAACATTTGGAAAGTTCTACCGTAAACAAAAGGAAGTGGGACTTGTAAAAAATGATGTGCTCAGCACTTATCTGATTACGTTAGCTGCATTTTAACAAATAACGAAACGATGACTACTACTACTACTACTACTACGACGACGACGACGACGACGACGACGACGACGACGACAACGACGACGACGACGACGACGACGATAAATTAGCTGTTCTATTCCGGAGGACATCCTGGCCGGAGCCTATAGGTAACTTCCAGAAATACATAGCCGGGCAGTGCTACCCGGAACTTTGCCGGCTCGAGACCAGCTCTACTACTACTACTACTACTACTACTACTACTACTACTACTACTACTACTACTACTACGACGACGACGACGACGACGACGACGACGACAAATAATAATAATAATAATGTTTTCTTTATTGGCCACACGAGCCGAACACAAAACAAATAGAAAAAAAATACAACACAAGTGACAAGTGGGGTGTGATACAAAATCGTGTACAAAAACAAAACAATAGCAATTAACCAAAAAATTAAACAATAAAATTCCCCAAAAGGGGGAGAGTTCCCTTAAGGGACAACCGAGGACGCCACACATCCCAGTTACCCCGACTGCCAAGGGCAAATCAACAGGTGCTCCTCTTCTTCTTATCTCCTTCGTTTTAGAAGCGATGATTCCGGGTTGGCCCATTCACACAGGCTGTCCTCGCTACATTCATCTACCTTTCAAGAAAAATACTGGGGGGCAGTAATTCGCTTTCCACCCTCACTTTTCTTTTCAAGTTGAACTTGAAAAAACGATGAGGGCTTGGCCGAAGAGAAATATATCAGTCTTCAGTTCTTTCAATTCCGTCTACCACACTAAATCTTTCAGCATAGCCACCAGATAGAGGAAAACTACCTTTCGTTCACGGCCAAAGGCAGGCGGCGGGGCGATCTTCAAAATGTACTCGGGTGATATCCGGATCCATCCTACACTTGTCAACGGCTGTTCGACAAAGCTCCAAATGTAAGCAATAACGGACACTGGACATGCATGCAGCACGGTTTCGTCACCCTGCGCACATCTCGGACAGGTCCATCTGAAAGCACCTCCGTGCCTGTAGAGCTTTCTCGAACCGGCAAAGTTACCCGGTAGCACTGCCCGGCTAAATATTTCTGGAAGTTACCAATAGGCCCTGGCCCGGAAATCCTCCGGAATAGAAAAGCTAATTTATCGATCCCGATGCTCAGAGTTTCTCCGAGAACGTCGTCACTCTTGCCCTCCATTAATCCCCTATAGAACTCCATTGTAGAACTTCCACCGACCTATTGGCCGACACACAGAGGGCTGTGATCGCTTGCCAACACTCCAGGTGCTAAGCGTCCCTTCAAGGTCTACACTTGATCCATGAATGTAGCTCCGTCGTTTTCACGCGAGGTGTGGAAAATCCCGTATGCGTAAGGGTTACCCCACCTGTTCACCGTTAAGGAAACGCTGGATTAGATGACGGAAGATGTACACATTCGCCAACTCGGGTCGACCCTTCAGGGACACCTTCCTCTCTGATATTTCTGAGTCAGACTGGCCACCCTGCTCGTCACCTCCCCCAGTTAGACTGGCCACCCTGCTCGTCACCTCCCCCAGTTCTTGTCTACCTGGATGTCTGGACCGTCCCTGAATCCGAGCAATTTAACCCGTCCTTTCGTCCACACCTCACAACGCTGTCAGTTGACATGGACCTGCCACTTCAGGTGCCAAGGTGCAGGCCCACCGACTTATTCCGCGTAATCTTTGCTCCTGTAACCGTTTCGTGCTCACTTAAAGTAGTGCTGACCACCTCGATTTCCGAGCTGTCAGTTACTATTACGGTGACGTCTTACGCATAAGCCGATACGAAACATCGAGTAAGATTTGAAGGAAGCTAGGGAATTGAAATGCCAAATGGACAAATAATGAACTGGAAGCAGATGAAATAAAACACAAAGAAAGGAAACAACTTAACAATAGGGAAGATACAAAGAGAGTGAGGAAATAGTTACAATAAAAACTAAAGGCAAGGAATGCCATCGAAGCAATACATACAAGAGTAGTACCCGTAATCAGATATAGAGTAGAAAGTGTAGATTGGACAAGAACCGACATACAGAAGTTTGACAGAAAAACCAGTGTATGGAGATCGTCATCCGAAAGCTGATACTAACCAATGCACTTAGAGAGAAACCAGGGTGGAAAACACCTAATTGCAGTGGAAGGGTGTATACAGATGGAGAGAAACACCATACTCCAATATTTAAAGAACAGCACAGAGAAACTAATAAAGACAATGAATAAGGAACAAGTGATGAAGTGTAGAATAGGATAAAACGAGAAAAATGAATTTCAAAGCGAATACTCTAGACAGATTGAAGAGAAACTTTACATAGCAAATTTTGGGAAGCCCCTGAGTAATGTATGCATTCACCACCTCCACCCGACGCTTCAGGGACAGCTTCCTCTCTGCCCATTTCTGGGATAGATAGGCCACCCTGCTCGTCACCTGGCCCCCAGTTCTTGTCTACCTGGATGTCTGGACCGAACCAGACCCGAAGCAATTTGCCCAGTCCTTCCGTCCAACCCCCCACAAAGCTGTTGTTTGGCATAGACCTGCCTCTCTAGGTGCCGAGCTGCAGGCCCACCTATTTGTCCCGATTAATGTTTTCTCCTCTCATCGCTTCATACTCCATTAAAGTAGTGCTGACTACCTCGATTTCCGAGCTTTCAGTTACTATTACGGTGACTTCGTCCGCATAAGCCGACAAAAATCTACCGCATCATAGTTCACTAAAACTAAAGAGCAAGAGGTTCCAAAGAAAACCTCCAAATGTTTGAAGAGGTCTGGCTGTCCCGCCCCTGTTGTGGCGTACAAAGCAACTAGTCTGAAAGCACCACTTTCGCTATTACTCACTTCCAGGAGTACCAACTTACCTTCCGGTTCCAGGAAGACCGTCCGTACTTCGAGACCCAGGCCTCTCCTAAACAGCACTGCTACCCCGCCTCCCATTCTAGACCGACTGAGAGATGCGTAGATCTCAAAATCATCCAAGATGGGGGATAGATCGTGAGTGTCGGAAATCCAGGTTTCACTGACTGCCGTCACATCAATAGCCAGTGGCCCGAGGTCATTGAGCAAGCGACCCTGTTTCCAGGGCGATCCCAGAACAAGAACATTTATACAACCTACCTTAACCATCGCCATGCCGGCCGGAACGAGTTGAGAGAAAGTAAGGGAGCTGGGTTACTTACCCTGCCGTTGCTGTTGGCGGTCGGATGGCCCGACCTCCTGGTTGGCGTTTCTCTGGTAACCCCTTTAAAATTATCTTATTGGCTTTTACATTAGGGGTTCCCACATCGTGGGGGAATACCTCCTTAATGTTTTTATACGTTGTGAGTGGCATACGCACTAACAACATCTCTTCCGTCACTTTGAGTGTCTTAATATTGGGAATTTCTTTCCCCCTCTCAATCTCCTTATTTCCAGCTTTGTAGGCCATTAAATTTTGTTGGCTCGCCTCAACTTCACAATATTGGGAAACTCTGCTGTTGTGAGTTCTCATGGAAGCTTTCTTTTGGGGGCGGGATGGGGTTGTGAATGTGTTAATTGTGTTGGTGGTAGTAGATTTTGTTGTGCTGATGTTTGTGAAAATTGTGGGTTTGGTGTCGTTGTCTGTGTTGTCCAATGTGTGTGTTGATGTGAGAGTGGCTGTTTTCCCCGTGTCTTTCTTTTAAATTTTTGGGGTTTTGTGGTTCCTCCTCATCATCATTTTGAGATGTGTAGCAGCGAGTGTCTGTGCAATCCAACCCCGATGATAGTGGGTGGGTGTCTGTTTTGTGTGGGTGTCTATGAGTGAGCGTGTGTTTGAGAGAGGGGGAAATACAGAGTTGGTTTGAGATGCGCTCTGGGTGGGTCTTTCCGCAGTCTTTTCTTGCTGTTGGTGGTGATGGTACTGCTGGGGATGTTGTTGTCTCAGCTACTTTCATTGAATTCACATCTAGCGATCTTGCTGGTTTTGCAGCCAGTTGTACTTACTAGTGCTTCTGCCATGGGTCCAGATGGCGGAAACCTTGGTGTTTTGGCTACAATTATGGCATGTTTCTGTTGTTGAGGGTTTGGTGTAGGTAATGGGAGCGACTTCGTGCCTCCTATCTTTTGGGGGCAGAAGGCTCTAAGGTGATCTGTGGCCCCACAAAGTTCGCATTTAGGATTCTGGCCTTCCACAACGACTCGTAGTTCCACTCCTTTGGGCAGCTATATAATGTCTGGGATTTTCTCTATATTTCTGGCTTCACGTGACGCAATATTTTTATAATTATCCCGGAGCAGTTCTCTCTGCCGCTCCGCCTGACCTCCGGTTCTTTCAAAATGACACACGCCACAATCCAACAGACGTTCGCACCAGGCGAAACACCCTATATCCTTAGTCTGGCAGTTCTTCTAGAAAGATACGCTGGGTACAGGATACACTACTCACGCCAACGAGGCGACACTGGATGTTTTCGTGCGAGATCCTCACTATTGAAGAGGACCTCGATTGTGGCAAAACGTCTTCCTATCTGCAAGTGGGCCACATCCTCCATAATGTCTTTCAAGATCTTCTCAACTTGAATAATTGTGGCCGGTTCTTCTCGCCTGCTCTTCCGCGAGATACATCTATAGAACACTGTTTTCTAATCTTCTAGTATATCCTTAGGCACGAGTAGCACTGCGTTACTTCTCTCAGATTTAATCATTAATTATTTTTACTTGAGAGAGTTCATTAATTTTCCCATCCAGGGCTAGCGAAAACATTTCTTTTTTTTTTGCTAGACACGTCGAAAAAAGCTTTTGTAATTATTCTTTTTGACGTCTTTAAATTTCTCGCTGGTTATATTATTGTTGTTCATATCTACAGTGTTGATTTTGTCTTTCACCGTGTCCCTGTTATTTTTTGTTTCAATAATGTTTGTTGTTGTAGTGGATGTGGTGTTGGTGGTAGTAGAGTTGTTGTTGTTGCCGCTGTTTTCACTATGTCCGCTACTTAAATCCGTGCTACTACTACTAGTGGTGGCGGGGTCTCTACTGATTTTATGTGCTCTTTCAAACTTCAGGTTGTTGTTATTGTTGTTGTTGTCGTTGTCGCCGCCGCTATCACCCCTCGTCTTATAGTTTTGAAAGAGAATATGTGACGGAAGAGGAGGAATGTCTTCGTCTAAGGGAGGGCTGTTGAAAGGGACGGTTCTTTCCTATCTATGGTCCTACAATGGCGGTTGATGGCGCTATCTTGTTTTTTTTTTCAAACAAGGTGGGCCCTAAAACCCCAGCCAAGGAATGTCTTGTGTTCTCATCAACAAATCTCCTTATTTCCAGCTGTGTAGTTAATAATAATAATAATAATAATAATAATAATAATAATAATAATAATAATAATAATTGAGAGACAGTATAAACTCCCCGGTATTAATATTATCCACACCATCACAATATTGGGTACTGTGCGACACCTTCATAATAATAATAATAATAACAACAACCACCAGCACATAGCCGAGGTACCGATCAAAAGAGGTATCTTCCAGGGAGATTCTTGCCTCCCTTTGTTGTTTGTTATGGCCTTGATCCCCCTTTCTGTAGTTCTACGCAAGGCCAGGGCGCACTACGAGCTGAAGAAGAATGGACCTCGTCTCAACCACCTCCTCTTCATGGACGATTTAAAACTGTTTGCAA
>JAOPUL010007422.1:40715238-40727410 GCA_027564515.1 Octopus rubescens
AATAATAATAATAATAATAATAATAATAATAATAATAATAATAATAATAATAATAATAATAATAATTATAATAATGAGGAGAATCGATATTTAACATGTCAACTTATACAGTCACATTCAGTTTGTTCAATAAGATTTACACGTTTCCATTGCAATTGCTCTATTCTGTTGGATCTGGAACAGAAATAACCAGCTAGTCCAACTTCTTCAAGATCTCACACCACTGTCATTTCGATGTAGGAGTAACTTCTTAAAGTATGTTTTTTTTGGCGGGAGGAGGAGTAAGGGGGTGAAATGTTTAGTTGAATGTATTTTGTAGTTGCTACTTTTAGATTCAATCCTATATGGTAGTATTAATCTTGATCTATATTTCACCCCACAGGTTCATTTTGTGTATCATATATTTAAGGTATAGTTTCCAAACAGGTTCAAGGTGATAATGCATGTTAATGTATAGTTATCATGCATATGAAAGTTAAATAATAAAATTACTACAGGTATGATATTTCAATTTATTTATTCCATGATTATTTCTAGTCTATTTTAATTGGCAATATATTATAAGGTACTAGTATATTATAAGTTACTAGTATTTATTTGTAATAGTTGAATGTACATTTATTATTATGCAGGCATCTTAAAGCGCTTTCCTGCCTTTTGTTGAGTGTTGATGTAAAGATTTCTTCCACGCAAAGTTCGCATCTCATATCGCCTATATTACAGGCTTCTGCCATGCTGATTATGTCCCAAGCCATAGTATACAAGTTGTTAGCTTCTTTTAAGCACCATATTAGCTTACTTAGACTTGTGCTATACATTTCGTCTCTGTACTTAAATGAATTATGATGGTTAGTTACTCTCTGTTTTACAAAACTTGAGGTAGCTCCTGCATATACATAGCCATCTTTGTCTGACGTGGTTTTGCACCGATAGACTACATTATTAATTTTATATCTAAGATTTAAAGGGCTTCTCCCAGAAGCTGACAGAATAAGTACCAGGCTTAAAAAGAAATAAGTACTGGTGTCAATTTGTCCGACTAAACCCTTCAAGGTCGCACCCCAGTATGGCTGTAGTCTAATGACTGAAACAAGTAAAAGATAAAAGATATGGAGTATAATTTTATCCATGATGTTCAATCAGTTGTATTTCTTTCTCAACTTTTCTCATGAATATTACCTTTCTTCAGATCAAATATAAGGCAGTTTTTGTATTTTTCCTTCAGTTTGTGAGGGAGTCATTCCCTAGCACATTGATTTCCATTGTCTCAGAATAACGAAACTCTGGGATATAAAAAAAAATTTGAAAACAAGGGTGTCAAGCATACATTCCCATCATCAGCAGCCTAGCAAATATCACTATGATTTTGACACCTGAGCAACACTATTCAATCTGGTGGTGTCAACAGTGTTCAAAACATAAGCACTGCCTCGAAATCTGTAGACAAGCAGCAGCAGTGAAACATTAGCATAATATCTCTTGTGGATGTGTTGTGTTTAAAAACATATTGCAATTGATGCTTTGAAAATATTTTCTCTTCCATACAAGCTATATGACTTACCCACCTCCTCCACTATGTTACAAGAGAGTTTCTATACTTACAATGCCAACAAACTCCAAAACTACATCATCGCTCATAAAGTTTGTAGAAGATACTTTTGTTGAAAATACTTAACTGTTTAACATATTTTTTATATAATGTCCATGTTTCCCAGCCAGACAACAAAATACACGAAATACTTGTTTTAAAATTAGATATTTTAATGTCATTTTTAAATATGAATGAAACCATAATGAAAATTGTAGTTTTTTTTAATAGATATTCATGACTTCTGAATTCTATTTGCAATTTTGTCACCAATATTACCATCTCTGTTCAACATGCTGCTAAGAAATTTAAAAGATGTGTTTTTCAAAGATATACTATACGCCATTATTTTGGGCTCTCCAGGAGGCTTCCCAGAGCAGGGCTGATAAAGAATAATAGCCGTATCAAGATTTATTGTGAATCCCAATGTGTTACATGTCAATGAAATTTTATCCATAAGAGTTTGAATATCATTTTTGTGTGCTGTATCATAGTCATCAGTGTATCTCATTAGAGATAGAAAATTGAGATTTAGGATTAACCCTTTTCATTTAAACCGGCCATATCCAGCCAAAATAATCTACCTGTTTTATATTCAAACTGGCCTGATCTGGCATCTCACACTTACCCTACAATATTATTCTAAAAATAAATAATCACATCATTGAAATGTCAAAGCTACAAGGTAATGCATGACTAATTTTTATCAATGTGAATGAATAAGCATTACATTTAACAGAGAAATATGAATGCTAAAGGCGGCGAGCTGGCAGAATCGTTAGCACACCGGGAGAAATGCTTAGCGGCAATTCTTCCGAATTTACCTTTCTTACAACTTTGCCTTTCATCCTTCCGAGGTCGATAAAGTGAGTACCAGTTACGAACTGGGGTAGATAAAATCGACTACTCCCCTCCCCCAAAATTCCAGGCCTTCGTGCTCAGTATAGAATGGAATATTTCAGTGTGCATATTTGGGTTTAGAGTGTTCCGACGACACCCAGTATCCAATCATTGCACCAAACTAAGGACGTATATATGTTGTAATTTGAGTTGTTAGAATAGACCGTCAATTCTCAAATTTACCGCATTAAAAGACGTTGGTTCATAAGGGATAATGTAGTGTTAGATATATTGAACCTTAAAAACTTGAGTCGATAGTTAATTCTGCAATACTGACTTGGGCGTAATTTAAAATAATGTGATCTTCACTCATTATTTCGTGGTTACAATGTAGTAGTGTGTTATGTTAATTCGCTCCTTCGGTGAGTCTTTAATACACCACAAATGATAACGAAAGATACATCAATTCTACCGTGACATTCGTGTTGATAACAATGAACTATATTATCACACAATTGGTTATATAAAAGTATGGAGAATCAGCTGTGTGATTAATTGAGGTGCACATAAGTATTTCGCATCCTTCTAAGTTTTCCATTCATATTGACGTTCTGGATAAAGAAATGGCGTTTGTAAGGTTCATAATCTTTTCAAAAGCATTGTCTCTCGTTTCTTAACAATAGGTGTCTCATACTTAGATTAACTTATACATTATAACCCGTAATAAAAGGAATGTACTAAAAGCAATGCGAAAGTGGGCGTATCTTTTGGTCATTCAAATTGCAAATGCATATTCGTCGAGTAACTCTTCTATACAATGATACTTCAAAACAATGTTTTCATCACAGGCGATACGCTTCCTTCATCACTAAATCGAACTCTCAGATCTTGTTTAAAAAGTTCAGGTATCAATTGTTGTGCCCACTTCCTCACAGCCAATTTCATCTCGTTTTTGTCACCAAATCATTGTTTCTGATGATTGCCTTTCATTGGACCAAACAGGTACAATTTGGAGGGCGCCAGATCAGGGTTGTATGATGGATTGAAGGATCGATAAGTGATCACTGTTCAGCCCAATTTATTTCTGATTTGTTGCCAACAACGTGCATTCTCATAATGAATGTAGATCATTTTCAGATTCTGGTTTGGTCTCTTCCTCCGAATTGCTTTTCCAAGATAATTTAGTGTCTCAATGTAATAATTTCTTTTACACGGGTCAGACTCGTTCTAGAAAAGTTATATTAATGACGCCGTGTCATCCCTCAAAATAAGTCACTCTGATGGGGTTTTTTTTTTGTACAAATCCCTGGCTCTTGAACTTTTTAGACTTTGGAGATACGTGACATCATTTCATGGACTGCAATTTCATGGACTTCTTGGTTACTGCAAAGCAGTTCGTCCACTCGTTGGCGACTGGAGCCAGTGGTTACACCTGACGGTTTCTCACTGCGTTGTTTATTTTCAATTCTTTCCCTTTCTTTCAATTTCCTAATCCACTGTGCGGTTTACCTTCAGTTCTCCCACCTTGTTATAATTTCCTCATCCATTTGTACACATTGACCTTTTCTGGGAGTTATTTCCGTAAATAACATTTAAGCTTCTTTGGATGTCAGACAACTCAATTATGGCAACGTTGCTTCTGCAATGAAAAAGAACAGAAGGTTGCGCCACTCAAGAGAAAGTGTTACTCTATCAACATGTGCAATTTAAACGATCTATGGTAGGTAATAATAATTGATGTCTAGTTTTGCATCACTTTTTGGTATAACATTTTATGATTACCTTCATGTTATGAATCTGGATAGTATAAGCGAGTGGCACAATTTAATTGTTATTAATATAGAGCAGCGGAAAGGCAGTGGGCTGGAAGAAACTGTAGCGTGCCGGACAAACTTCTTAGCAGCATTTTGTCCGTCTACGTTCTGAGTTCAGATTGCGCCGAGGTTGATTTTGCCTTTCATCTTTCCGGGGTCGAAAAAAAATAAATACCAGTTGAGAACTGGGGTCGATGTAATCGACTTATCCCCTCTTTGAATTTGCTGGCCTTCTGCCAAAATCTGAAACCCGCTAATCATTTTTCCCGGCGTGCTAACGATGTTAGTATCTAAGAGTGCTTATTTCTACCCTTTACACTCTGATTTTAAATCCTACCACTATAACCCCCACCACCACCACCTACCAAATAACAAAGAACACACACACACACACACGTACACAACCTGTGCTTTTCCCGAATGTTTGATATCAATATCTTACTAATAAACACAAGTCTCTGAAAATGGTAGTTTGTTTGAGCGTCTTGCAATTTATTTGTTAGTTAGTATACATGATGTTTACGTTACAATCTCAAATACCGACAAAAATGAACTTCCCTCACAACATATCGGCTTCGATTAAATGAATTCCACTGTCGTACAGAAGTGTATGAAATCAACAGATCCTTCCTCCAATATATCAACAAGTGTGTCTATCTGTTGAATATATCTAAGATCGTCGGGGTTTCGAAAATGACAATTTTGATCCACCTTATATAGAAACAAATTTAAATAACCTAGTGAATAATAATTCCTCACCTAAAGAAACATACTATTTTGAATTGAATCGACTACCGCATGTTACCAGAATAGTTCTTCTTGGAAACCAGGTTGTTGAAAACGAAAAGACTTCTTCGACCTCAAAAGATTAATTTATGTGCGTCAACTTATATTTCGGCACTTACACTACTCTCACAAGCAAGTAGTAATAGTAGTATTTGGGCATTCGCTGTAACGGCGTGTCGCTGCACCCACCATTAGTTGCTGATTCCCTACTTATGGCGGATAACCCATTTTCACTACTCAGGCGACAACTCTCCAACTCATGGGTTTTGTTTTTGTAGTCGTGGTGAGGATTTTACGAGGTCGGAGCGCAAATCCTGCCGCAACCTCTTTTAGAAACCTTTTATGACACGGGTCTATTTGGGTCGCCACACAGTACTAGAGTAACGTGAAAGGAAGTGTTTTGCTCAAGAACGCAACGCGCCTCCCAGACCGGCAATCGTACCCACGATCGCCAGATCAACACTCCTTGCCAGTATAGAGAAAATATTACTCGCTCTTAAGAATGAATGTTTTGACTAGATTCTTTTGAAAAATTTGATCTTATAATAAATGAATAACAAAATAACTGAAACTGTGAAAGTTTCAATTTATATTTCCTTTGCCGTTCGTTGAGTTCAGTTTGATATACCATAATCTGCTTGGTGGAATGAATATGTATTTAGATGTAAATTTTTTTCATGACAATAACAGATTAACACCATAGATATTTGAAACCCAAAAAGAAATAAAGTAGAATCACTGTTAATATATTTCATTATTCATGATGCAGTGAATTGGAAAATTTATTTTCATATGAATTATTTTGTTTTATATTTTTCATTGAGCATCAACATGTTAATATAAGGTTGCTGTAAATAAACATAAAAAGTTATTCTAAAAGTTAAGTAGTCTTTGATTACAAGATTGTCTCTAGTTCCTAATCTTTAACAATATTAAGATCGTTCTGATTCTCTTATTATCTTCAGGTGTTCTATTCATAGTTATATACATATTCCAATTTTCATATCCAGCAGAATGTTTTTATCTACCACTATTTCGCTTCTATTCTCTAATCATTAACCCACATTAAGGTAGCACAGTTTCTTGTTACCATGTAAGATATTAAACTTAATTTCACAATATAGAACCGCAAAATATAATGTACAGAAAATATAACACATTTTAGGAATATCTTGCTATAGAATTGTATCATGATTACGATTTGTAATGCATTCACAAAATGGAGAGTCTAAGAAATGAATCTAAATAATAAAGGTATTTTAAACTGTTACGACAATGAAAGCATTTAACCAATAAATTAGTTTTCGTTAGAAAAGCAACACCATAGTTCAAGAAAGATTAGATGTGCAGAAATCTATTAAATTTCCAATTAAAGAAACCAAATCAAAATTTTAGAAATGTTGATATATTTAATCCGGATTAAAAGCAAATAATTTAATTATTCCAAAATATTTTCGAAATAAGGGATAGCTAAACAATTCACCATTCCTAAATTATCATATAATTTTTGTATGTTTCTTTAGCCGTCACTAAATCAAATTTTCATCTATCTTTCAATAAGATAGTATATTGGGATCTATTAAATGGAAACTTTCCCTCCCATGTATATATTGGCATTTGGCCAAGTGAAAAGAAATCAGTATATGTGGAGTGCAAACGGTGGATTTGATATAAATTCAGTTAGGCAGGCAGAAAATCGTTAAATACAATACAATTGTATAAATGGAAACGTCAGAGGGAAAGTGCTTATGACTATAGAATATTTATTTTGATGAATTGCTAGTGATAATAGATTAGTTTATAGTCGTTCAGGGGATATTTTTCAAAATCTAATCCGTAGAATTTTAAGCTTTTAAAAGAATATTTACGAGAATGGTCGAATTGAGCCAATGATATATATAAATTAAAATAACGGTCACAATTAAGAAATTAATAGAATTGAATTTTCCAATCGTGTCAAAGTTATTCTTTGAAACTAGATCAATTCTGATCCAGGAAATCTCAAATCATAAGATTTCTAAAGTTCACCATTTTTTGAAGATTGAATGTATTTAGATCTATTTTCTCTATCATCTTCTTCTCTTTAACAAAATGTGGTTGTAACGTTAAGTTAATATGACTATTAAGTGTAGCAGAACGTGAGAAGTCAGATGTTTCCTGCCGGAATCGTTTTTCCATTCGCTGCGACCGTATCATTTTCGTAATCATAGACAGATATTATATATGGTGTGTTTATTTTTTGACATAGGTCATAAGCGTGTTGTAATAATTACTAACACTACTGATGAATATATTTATTATTGGAGTAAAGTTATGCATTTGAAGTATTTGCTACCACTAATTATATTTTATCAAACTTGCACCAATGCAAATATTAGTACTTCTTGAACTGATATGATTTTGTGTTCTGCGTTCACATCCCACAACGATCCTGATTGGCCTTATTTTTCGGAGGTAGGATTGTTGAAATACAAGCAATTCAAGTTGTAGTATTGATGAAATAGAAGCAATTCAAGTTGTAGTATTGATGAAATAGAAGCACTTCAAGTTGTAGTATTGATGAAATAGAAGCACTTCAACTTGTAGGGTGGATGAAATAGAAGCAAGTCAAGTTGTAATAAAGATGAAAAAGAAGCAATTCAAGTTGTAATGTGGGTGGAATAGCATCAATTAACGGTATAGTATGAATGAAATGGAAGCACTTCAACTTGTAGGGTGGATGAAATAGAAGCAATTCAGGTGTTAGGATTGATGAAATAGTAGCAATTCGAGTTATGGTGTGGATGAAATAGAAGCATTCCACGTTGTAAGGTGGTGAAATAGAAATATTTCAAGTTGTAGGAATGAGGAATTACAAGCAATTCAATTTGTAGTGTGGATGAAATAGAAGCACTTCAACTTGTAGAGGTGAGGAAATAGAGGCAATTCAAGTTGTGGTGTGGGTGAAATGGAAGCAATTAAAGTTGTACTGTGGATGAAATAGAAGCAATTAAAGTTGTGGGATTGATGAAATAGAAGCAATTCAATTTGTAGTGTGTATGAAATAGAAGTTCTTCAAGTAGTAGTGTGGATGAAATAGAAGCCATTCGGGTTGTATTTAAATGAAATAAAAGCTATTCAAGTTGTAGTGTGAAGGAAATACAAGCAATTCGGTTTGTAGTGTATATGAAATATAAGCAATTCATGTTGTAATGTGGATGAAACAGAAGGAATTCAAGTTTTAGGGTGGATGAAATAGAAGCACTTGTAGTATGTATGAAATAGAACCAGTTCAAGTTATAGTGTAGATGCAATAGAAGCAATTCGGTTAGGGTTAGAATAGAAGCAAATCGGGTTGTAGTGTGGATGAAATAGATGCACGTCAAGTTGTAGTGTGTATGAAATAGAAGCAATTCATGTTGTAGTGTGGATGAAATAGAAGCAAATAAAGTTGTAGGATTGATGAAATAGAAGCACTTCAAGTTGTATGGTGGATGAAATAGAAGCACTTCAAGTTGTAGTGTGGATGCAACAGAAGGAATTCAAGTTTTAGTGTGGATGAAATAGAAGCAATTCGGGTTGTAGTGTAGATAAAATAGAAGCAATTCAAGTTGTAGTGTGGATGAAATAGAAGCAATTCAAGTTGTAGGGTGGATGAAATAAAAGGAATTCAAGTTGTAGGGTGGATAAAATAGAAGCAATTCTAGTTGAAGGATTGATGAAAAAGCAGCAATTCAATTTGTTGTGTGGATAAAATAGAATCACTTAAAGTTGTAGGGTTGATTAAATCAATGTAGTCCCCTGAGTATATTCTATATGGTTATAATTATTGCTGTAGTAAAATACAGAGAAACCATCCGACGCCCATGATGTCCGAGTATGGCGTATTAAAATGCACCATGCTTTCGTTAATTGTTTTACGTACATCTGGAGACACATGCAGACGTAGACACCTCCTCATCCCATCCCACACTTGACCTTGCATTATATCCATGATATGTCAGCTGAATGAAAAGACAGCTGCACGACCTCCCAGTTGGTATATATTTACATATACCACATGAAATGAAAGACTTTGCTAAAGGACGCAACGCGGATCCAGGTCCAGGAATTGAAGTTATAATGTCATGGTACTGAACTGTTCACCATAACTAGTCGGCTACGTGCCTTCCCGGAGAGAGAAAAACAGAAGGGAAATTCATTACTTGCTAAAAGGTATTTTCTTCTTTCTACTCATCTACATCTCGCGTTCAATTCTCGGGAAGAAATACACTGAAGAACTATTTCCATCGGTTAAAATACGTTAACAAAAAATATCGATGAAAAGGTAGTTACTTATGGCAAATGTAGATATATAAAAATATTTCATGTAATTTGATATTGTTTTTGTTTAGTTTAATATTGTTTGCTCTATCGTTCATCCTGTTTTATTCTAGACATTTTCTACAGGGTTGTTTCTTTTGCAAATGTATGAAATCGCTATTATTCTCATTAGATAAGTAGATGGCAGCATTGTGGTGGTGGTGGGGGGCATACCATGCCGTTTTTTGTTACGATAATTTACATTCTGAGTTTAAATCCCAACGGTGGTAGATTTTGGCTTTCATTATTCCTGCAACGAAGTAAAATATTATGTTCCACTATAACTTCTCCCAAACATTTAAAACTAATCTGTTATTCAAGATACACAAAATACCTGGCAGTAAAATGTTTCGTTCCTTTTCTCTCAGTTCAAACTCCATCCACGTCGACTTTGTCATTTATTCTTCTGGGATCGCTAAAATAGGTATCGATCATTTTCTTGTAAGTTGATGTAAGCGTTAATAAGTACTTCCCTCTCAAAATAATAAATAAACTGTGTCGTCTTATGAGTATTTTAGAAAATCCGATACTTCTGAGTGGCAAAGGCATTAGTTTTGTCCATTTACATTTAATGTTGAAATCTCAGCTATGTCAATTGTGGCAGAGCTGTTATTTAGTTCTCTTATTTTTATTTTTAGTAAAATTTCTTTCGTTGTTTCTTATATATAATGAATATCTGACATATACTGATGAACATTTTATGTTTTCTTTAGAAATCGCTCGTGTACCAGCAATGTAATAAATCAAGTCCAATTTTATTCTATTGTGATACAATCTTGCTATTAAAGTTTGCTATTTTCTTTCTTACCTTCCAGATTTAGTTATTTATTTTATATATATACAAACAAAAATACATCGACTAAAATTTGTGATTTTCTTCATTTTTCTTTTTTTTTTTTGTCAGTGGAAATATGAAAATTAAATTGCTTAAGAGAGGTTACAACAATTTCAAGCAATATTTCTTCTTGGATAATTGTTATATGATATATGAACATCGTATCAATTCGGGAAGCGATCAGCCGTTAATGTTTCTGATATCAATGAGATATGAAACTTATTTATTCAGAAGTCTTGCAGATAATTTAATGACTGGATGACGTCAATTGAAATAACGCTAAGATATACATCGAATGTTTAAGACGAATATATTTTTTAAACATATAATTTGGAAATAATTAGTTTATGCTATGCTAAAATATCTATCATTAAATTTGATATCATTCTTTTCGACAAGCGGCAGAGACGACTGATTTTCTGAGGTACGTTAAATTTACAGATTCAACAATTAGAAGAATAAGTAATAAATATATATATACTTGGAAAACACAGTGTTTTTACCTACGTAAAAATGTTATTTTACAATAGAGTGGTGTGTAAAAAGAAATACTAAAAATGCTGGATTAAAGGCGTTCATATTTAAATACGTATGCTTAGTTTTTTTCCGGATATTCCTATATTCTTTTTTATCCTTAAGTCAGTTCTGATCAAGCAGTGCTATGGATAAATGGCATTCCAGCATCGACAATCCGTGGCTTCTTTTTTATAGGCATAGTGTTTAAAGAATAACATTATAAAAAGTGCCATATATTTATAGGGCAGTATAATATGATTGTTCAAATCTCTTCGCAGTCAAATTAGCCGTTCGTCCTTTCGGGGCAGATAAGATGAAAAATCAATTAATAAGTGGGATTAATGTAATCGACTAATTCTCATCCTCTAACACCACTGGCCTTGTGCCAAAATTTGAACTATTAAAAAATGTATTCAAAATTAAATGTCAACTATCGACTGTTGTAATCGAATTCATTGATTCTCTACAATATCACATGTATTCTATGGCCTCCTGCTGGACAACAATAAAATGTTATATATATATTCTGAATGTTAGTATTTGTGTGACCGCTGATTCATATCATACCCATATTATTTTTTGAAGGATGTGTAGTTTAGGCAATTCCCCAAAATCTATTTGAACTGCTGGCTTACATTTCTGAAATTACATATTATGGAAAATAATGGGGTAAATGTTTTTGTTATGTTTTATCGAATATTAACATCTCTCACGACAAGATTCGACATTCGATCCTCATCAGAACCCCTCCTTTACTTTTTGTTTCTTTTCCATGTATTCATAAATAGTAAATAAATAAGGCCTCCTAAGATTAGATTCCGCATAATATTATAATGCGCGTATCAGAGGTGAAACGACAAAGTCGGATATTACAGATCATAAATGGCGTGAAATTGGTAATAATATGTCACTATGTGATAAAGTTTTCATTATAAACAAAGAACAACGGAAACCAACGGGAAATACATGAAACATTCCAAATCGCGTTGAGAAATCAATTAGAACACGTGGCGCTATGTATAAGTCAAAATAGTATCATTACCTCTAGAACTTTATAATATAATGAGATAACAGTGTTAGAACACTGCATGAAATGAGGTTCAGTGACAGTATCTAATGAATCCAGAGAACGTGAATATACGAATCACAAATATTGTTTTTGTTTAGCCTTCGTTCAGCTTTGATTGATCTCTGATAATACTTATGGAGTCATATAAAATTATACATACATATGCATATGTGTGTGTTTGTGTGTATACATTAAAACCACAAATATTCACATTCATGTATGCACATACATACACTAATATACATACAGACACATGCTTGTACACCTACACGTATATATATATATATGTGTGTGTGTGTGTGTGTGTGTGTGCGCGCGTGTGTGTGTGTGTATGTGTGTGTGTGTGTGTGTGTGTGTGTGTGTGTGTGTGTGTGTGTGTGTGT
>JAOPUL010007422.1:40928994-40940896 GCA_027564515.1 Octopus rubescens
TTATAGGTGTGTGTGTGTGTGTGTGTGTGTGTATCGCTATATCATAAAAATGATGACATTTGAAAAGAAATCAATAGAAAGGAGTATTCAATAAGTGCTTCCTTTAAGCCCAACGAGATACACTACATATTCGATATAAATTCTTAAAATACATCATATATGTGTATGCTATGCTCCGATCAAAGTTCATTTACAAAAATGTGTGTGTCTTGTCAATAAACAATGAAACATGGATTCCAAAAGCTCTTATGGTGAAACATGAATATATCAAAATATACAAATTTTATTCTCTATACGTTCATGCTGTATATTTCCTACGTTTAATATATATGAGTTTCCGTATAGAATTTATTATAAGTTTCGTGTGCAAAAATATAAACGTTTGCCATACAGATTTATGATATACATTTCGATCTTTGAATATACACGTCCTAGAGAGCATCATACGTTACTGAATATAATTTAGCGTTTGTTTTATTGTTTTCGTTGTGCAAGTATTTTAAACTTAGTACGTATAACAGAGAAATTAAATGTTGTAAAACAAGATGTGATTCCTGTTTAGAAGTTTCGATACAGCTACCATGATCCTTCATTGTAAAATATTAATTCATTTTCATTAAGCAAGTACCGAATTTTGAAGCTTTTCTGTCATTTAGCTCGCCAGGAGTTGGTTTATTGCTTTCTGTAATTACTTAATGTTTCATCTGACTAAACACAGAACATCCGTATTACCCGATGTGTTGCATATAGGAAATTAAATCATCACTCGAAGTGTGATGGCCTGAACTTGAGCGTCACTCACAAGTGTATACGACTGGTAGCTTGCACCACACTTTTTCTAATTATTGCAAGTATCTGTGCAATCTTTAGCAGACATAGACGCAGTTTCACCTCTCCCACGTTTAACTTATTGTAACGTTATGGGTACAACAGCTGGAAGGAGAGAATAAAACACCGGAAATAGGTTGATGCTTATTTACAGGTGAGTAGACTGGAGCAACAAATGAATAAGTGCGTTCCTGAAGGACACAATTCCTGGTCCAGGAATTGAACCCACAAACTTATGATCATTAAGCTAACACCCTAACTATTAGGTCACTTGCCTTTACAAGCAAAAGTTTATTATTGAAGAGAAAATTCTAGTTTCATTGAAAATATGAAATTGGCATAAACTTGGAATCAAAACGACATCGGAGTATTGGTTTTTCTCTAAGTTCAATATGTCTGTACAATGCTTTCTATATATCTCAGAAAAGTAATGGTTTTACTTTAACTAAATGTATATTTTTGTGAGAACGAGCTATAGTGATATTCATAATATTCTTAAGAGGCATAGGCGAAATGGACAACCTTGATTCGCGCCTCCACTTACCAATATTTTGAACCGTGGTTTCTACAATTACACGTTGTAAGATAGAATATTTTCGTCTAAGTAAAATACTCGGAAACTAAAATATTTGGCAGTATTTAGCTGTTACACTTCTGCTCCCACCAGACATTTTATATATTAGAAGTATAATTGCTTCTATAGTAACAGTAGATTTATTACGACCGCTAATCTCATCAGCTGCATTGCACTAAGAAAATACGATTTGTTATAACATGTCAGAAACACTTACCATACAATAACCAGTGAAGTAAAATTGATATATGTTCGTCTAGAAATTGTGCAGCATTTATGGCTTGGTGAGGTCCTATATTGCATGTGTTTTGGCACTCAAATAACTCATAGAGAAGTTGTTATAGTTTGAAGAAGAATATATTAAGTATGAAACATGTTCGTTCACAATTTAGCGAATATGTTAATAACTAAAATGGATATTTTATGCATTGTTTTATCGCAAAGTTTTGTTAAAAATTAGTTTTATGATTCACAAGTTACACATTCCATTTTCTTTTTGATCTTGTATAAAATAATATTGGAAGTAAAGAAAAAAGAAATGTTTGAATGAAAATATGTCATCTTGAATTACAGCCTTCCAGTAGTTGATAAGGTTTTCGACTTTAAATTCATGTCTGAAGAAAATTACACGTGGTCAATAGTAGAATGGAAAGTGAATGGACAATTTTCTATACTTAATGATGCGAACAATAACAATAGTATTGCTTTCATCAAAGTTAAGAATCAGTCGGTTTCCCTCTTCTCACAGCGAGAGAAGTCTGTGGTAAATTAGTTTTTTGGCTTAATGTTAGTAGTGACTTAACTATCAAGTTGTGTGCATTCATACGGAAATACGTTCGGCCATTCTTTACCTCCAACTCTCTGTACATAACGTTTATTCTTTCCGTTTTTTGTTTTGATTTTGTTTTCCTTAATTCCATTTTTTTCATTTTCCACTGATTGAGGCGTAGTTTCCATTGAACTTTTAACGTCTTCACTCTTCGTTCATCTCGTAACCTAAACTTCTGTCTCTTTCATATCCCATTTTTCTTTGCATTTCCCTTACAACACTCCCCCATACAACACTCTATAAATAAGGAATGTATATTATCTGTACATTTTACTTGAATACCTTTTTAGATTCGATTACTCAGTGTTGCTTGATTTCTCAAAATACTCGTTGCATTCTTTCATCCTTAAGCTTCAACTTTTCATGTTTGTCATGTTTAATGTCATCTATTTATCTCCCCAATTCTCAAAATATTATTTCATTCATTTACTCACTAACAGTTTTAGTATCTCATACTACTTGTTTCGGCTTTTCCCGTTTCACGGCTCATATTTCCCCTGTTTTACATCATCCACATCATTCCTCCAACTCAATTCGTTCATCATTTTCTTATATGCACACATCTAGAACAGCGACATTATTTCTTTCTCTTCCATCCTCACTTCAAGATGAAGAACATCAGACTGAACTGTAAGATCCTTCCGTCACCACGGCAGTGGGCTGATGGAACATTCCTATGAAACGAAGCCATGGCGGTTCCTTTACTTCTCATATCAATAAGCTAAGCTATATCTTGTATTAGATACGTCTCAGATTAATAGAATTTCAGAAGATACTTATCTTTTAGCAATGCCTAAAAACGCACGAAGGGTTTGGTCGCTTAGATTGCAGAAGCAAATTTGGAATGTATTGGGATCTAGCACATTAGCTTTCAATAGATTTAGTTTAAAATCTTTGGTTGTACTCCACCGGGTATATCAGTTATTGGATTCACTACAAATAAGACAAAACGTCTACCGAATTTAGAAAATTGTGAAAATTTCCGCATTAAATATCGTTTTTGCTTTGACAGAAATATTTCTGAAAATAATCTGTGTTATATATATACATACATACGTGAATTTCGAACAATGAAAATGAGTGATCAACACCGCAATAAATTATATATATATATATTCCTGAACTATTAAATGCATCACATCATCACCAAACCTGCACGGTTTCTCTGATATATCCTATTACTATCGGAGAATATACCAAATTCATCAAAAGCGAACTGCACAAATCTTTCCGGTTGCCACCAACATCTGCCCTTAAGGATATCAACAATATCCAATCAAAGCTTATGAGCAAACTACACGTGGGCGATCGAACTACATTTCCACACTTTAAAGCATACCACCCTACATCTTCACAATTTAAACTAAAAGATCACAAGAAGGACTTCATCATTAAACCATCCATACGCCTCATCTGTCCTACCAAATCCGACCTAGGACGAATAAGCAACGATATCTCGGATAAAATGATTCCAATCGTCAAAGAGAAATTGAATGTCAACCTGTGGTCATGTACAGGTGAAGTTATAACGTGGTTCCATCATTTAAACAACAAAAAGTCTTCCTCTTTCCTGCAGTTCGACATAAATGATTACTATTCTTCTATCTCTTCCAAACATTTAAACCAAGCTCTCCTTCTAACCAGGAGTCTAACTAACTTAGAGATTAACATAATTTTGAATTCCCGGGAAATTTTAATTTCTTTTGAAGACAAACTCTGGTGCCGGAACAACCACTATAACAACAATTACTTCGACAAACTCTTCGACATCACCATGGGTTTATTAGACTCCGCCCAAGTAACCGACCTTGTCGGACTATACATACTTTATCATCTCAGATTCCACTTCCCTAATATCGAGGGAGGTTTATATAGAGACGATGCCTTGCTTATTACCAAGGGAGCTAATAAATCCTCCTTAGAACGAACTAAGAAAAACCTACACAAATTCTTCTCTAATGTTGTACATGTCTATTTTATGTGCATTACATTTTCATATACGTGTTTCAACATTAATTGTGTAAGGTTTTAGGTTGTTGAAATATAAGTTTGTTTATGTTATGTAATGTCCTGGATGTATGTAGAGCTCGTGTATTAGTGCATTGGAGGAGCTCAGCATAAGGGCATGTATCGTCTATGTGTGAAGTTCGTATGGTGTATGTATTTTGCATTTTCGTTCAGAGGAAGAAATGATTATCCTGGTTGTAACGGCGAAATAAAATATGTATATTTTTCTAGTATTTTATTATATATTTTTCTATTAAAATCTATCATGGAAAAGAGGACAACACATTTTGTTTAAAAGGTAAACGAGTGGTGAAGGTGTTAACATTTCGAGGGAGTTAAGCAGAAATGATGCCTATAACAAGAGAAAAGTGAAGAAAAGTGAAGAAAACTGACTTGCAGTAACAGCATAAGGATACTGACATTCGTTCAACCAGAGAACGATAACGCTTAGCTTTCCAAGCTTGCCAAATTTCTTCCTTTACCTATTCAAGACGACTATAAAACCTCTAGTTCTTTCGGTAGCTGATAATATGGAAATATTGCCGCTTCAGGAATTTCCAAAGACGTTAGCGAAATAAAACGAAAGGATTAGTTTCGCTCACGGGAAGAGCTAATATCTAGTAGCAATGAATATTTACCTGGGCTTTTACAGAATAATAAACGATGCTAACTTTTTCATGTTATTATTGACTTTTTTCATATTGGCAAGGCAAATATTTTATATAAATTTTATACGATTTCATAAGTGATATACTTGTGTGTTTTTTTAAATCAATTTAAAGTGATTATTGTGTAACGTTTGCTTGCTACATCGAGCGGGACCGAATAACTGTGTAGAAACTCCTTCATCATGTCTTGTACCGAATTAGTTTCTTTAATGTAACTCCCGGACTATTTTTCTCTATTATTTATAATTTAAATTAATAACGTCTCACGTTATATTCAGATGTACTTCAATGATTGATAATGAAAGGAATATGGCCATTTTATTTTAATTGTCTAAATATTTTATACATTGATTGAATGAGAGAAAATAATGATGTATTTTACATTTTATATTTAATTTTTTAAATATATTTTTATTTTTATTAGATTTGAATTTTTTCTTTGCCTTGCGCTCGTCTCTTCTTTTATGAGAGCGGCTCTTTTAATTATAAAATAAAACGAAATCAATGCCTTTTCATGAATATTTTTTTCTAATAAAAGACTATAATAAAAATGGTACCAAATAACTATTTCGAAATATTTCTTTTTCTAAAAGGGTAATCTTTACATTTCTCATCAAGCTGAGTAGAATAATATTGAAAGCTGTCATAGTGGTATTAAATGGTATGATTTATTTCATGTTAATTATAGGTTTGCCTTATAGCTAGTAATTACAAACGATCTATTGACACAGCAAACTGATTGACTGGGTTGAGAAATGATGTTTTCACCTTCTTAGTATAAAGCAAACTCAATTTCGATAACGGACTATTTGATATTATAATATTTAAGTCTGTCCAAAGATTGATACATGATACAGCGAAACGTTTTACACTAACGAATAATGAGAGAAATGGTTCGCATTACGTTTTATGAATGTTGTCTATGTTGTCCGTTACGGGATTTATTTCGAGATAGCTCAGAGTTCTGTACTGTTCTTTAATTAATATTTAGTATTTTCCCCTTTTCACAAGATACAATTAACCTATATTTTGGGAGAAATTAGGAAACTCGTTATTGTTATATACATTATTTCAAAATATGTTAACGACAATGCAATATAAAATAAATTACCTTAACATGGGGTAGATGTTGCCCGCCAATGGATTCTTATCACTTTGTATTTGCGGTTGGTACCGCATTGTAATAAAACTAAGGTTTCTGTTGACTTGGTAAAAGGGTTGATATCTTGATGTGGTTTATGTTGTTGTTTAACCCCCATACCATCGTCAATTATTCAGTTGTTCTTTCAGACAAAAATCTACGCTAAAATTTAACACGTGCCCAGCATTTCATTTATATTTTTAAAAGAAGGGAGAAATCGATCACATCTTCCTCAGATTAAAATGACGCTATGCATTTTGTCCAATGTGTTACCGACTCTGCCAGCTCACCGCCTTACATTCGAAGGCTAAAACAATGCAAAATGTGAAGCGCATTATGTACGAGTGATGTATAACAACATCCGATATTCTGATCAATACCCTGATAACCGGACACCGTAATATATATATATATATATATATAATAAGGGATAGAGACGGAAGATGGGATTTATGGGAATCTTTATTGATCACAACTATCGTTTTTAGTCATCGTGCATCAAGTCCTTACTGGTGTGGATGTTGTTGTGTAGATGTGTCTTGTCAGGTGATGTTTCAAGGGTTATATCTTTAAATATATGTTTCGCTCTGTTTCACTACAGCATGCGTGTGTGTGTGTGTGTGTGTGTATTTGTGTGTGTGTATGTGTGTGTGTTTCTGTGTGTGTGTGTTTCTGTGTGTGTGTGTGTTTCTGTGTGTGTGTGTTTCTCTGTGTGTGTGTGTTTTTGTGTGTGTGTGTGTGTGTGTTTCTATGTGTGTGTGTGTGTGTTGTGTGTGTGTATGTGTGTGTTTATATATCTATGTATATAGTATGTATGTATACATGCATTCGTTACTGCGTCCGTCGATCGATAATTTAGATGAAATCGGGAAATTGTAGGGCGGAAGCGCATTCAGACACAGCACAGTCTGGGAATTGAAGACACTAAGGGAAATATATGTATATTTACGATTACACTCATAAATAACTATCGTGTGCCAGGAACATCAATAACTAGACCTAAAACGCGTCAGCTTGGGACATGAGGAGACGATAGCCTCAGACGTACAAATTATGTATTTGAAATGTAGTAAAGCTCAAATAAATTACAATGTCGAATAATACGTGTTTGTATGATTATTCTAACGCCTGGAATAAATACTTAATTCCCCTCAGTATAAGTGAGGGAATGGGGGATATCAAGACACTCTAATGTAAATGGCGAGACAAGGATCTAACGATGATTGATAATAAGGAATAAATAGATAAATTCATACAAGTAATACACATGATTATTTGCATTTTAGAATAAGCAGGAAACTTCTATGTAATTGTAGATACATTCAACGTAATAATTCGACCGTTAGTTTGGCGAGACTATTTCTAATATTATGCTGCTATATGTCCATGCGATGAGAATAATTCTACAATACATATACAAACGTAATTACATTAGTACACAATAATTGATTGGAGAGAACTTCGTGTGGTAACTAAATCAAGTGTTTTAACATGACTGAAATTGTTGAATTGACAGTAGTAACTTACTGAGATGTGCTTTTGCATTCTTACCCTGGAATGACGCTTAAACGGTAAACAATCATATTTGTTGTCTTGTTTCACAACGTGTAAGTACACAAAAGAAAATCTGATACTTTTGCTCTTTTTACCAAATTGCTAAGTCCGAGAGAGGATTACGATTTGATAAACAGGCAAAAGACTACGAATATGTATACAAAAAGTAAAATTAAAAAATAGACGTCATGACATATTCATCCTTTATTTGAATTACTCTCATGTTATCTGAAAGGCGAAGAAAATACCGTTGAGATTTTAACTGAAATTTTGCAGGATTGATATAAAACATTTCAGACCAATTACGTTTATTTTATCAGTAAGCCCAGCTCAGTTCGATTCAAAGACTGTTATGCATATCGTTAGTACATAGTTTTAATAAATCAAAAGATATTAAAAAAAATCAGAATTATTTTTCAATCAGAAATTTAAACTTAAATAAAGTATTCGATTTTAAGTAATATTTAACATATCTATATGTAGACACAAAGACTCTAGGCTATTGAATACATCATTGGTAATTTGCTTTGACAGATATGAAAAGATGAAAGCTGACGCAAACCCAACTTTGGAAACTTTCTCAATCGGATCATTAAACTTAAACTACGTAAACTATCTACGTTCAAGAAATAATTAATATAGCAATATCTTCTAACGGAAGAGCTTAGACTATTGAATAGACACCATCATTTTACTGTCTCCATTTATGACTGAAAATGAAAGAAAATTAAAAGACAGCTGGCAGCTATTTTGACTTAATATTGATTTCAAATGTTGGCACAAGGTGGGAAGTTTTCGAGGAAGGGGTAAATCTATTACACCGACCCCAGTGATCAACTGGTACTAATTTTATCTACCCCGAACTCATGAAAGGCAAAGTCGACCTCGGCGGAATTACAACTCGGAACGTTAAAGCGAGCGAAACGCCACTAAGCATTTTGCCCGGCGTGCTTACGATTCTGCCAGTTCGCCGCATTATTTTGACTTAATATTTAAAACCTAAATGAGATAGAATAATGATGATGTTCAACCAATAGAGAATAAGGACACTGTTTGCCAGGTTAGGGATATAGTCGATGATATTTATACGTGTGTATTACAGTTACATATATCATCGTCCACTCTCCCTGGAGGGAGATATACAGAGAAACGTAACGGCTTAATATATATATATAGTGTTGACAGATTGTGCATATTCGATTGTGTCACCCATCTGAACAGTACACATAACTAAAAAATATTCGTTTCATGAGTTCTATATATAGGCCAGTGTTTATATGAGTTATGCACAGTATATTGGCTTCATTTTAACTAAGCACTAGTACTCTTACTTTTGTGGGGAGAAAGGAAAAAATAATTATTTAATAGCAATCTTTATATTCGCTTTGAGAGATCTTCTCAGATAGACGCATGGGGATAATATACCGCTTGCAAGATGAGAACCATCTGGCAAGGATGCCGAGACTGGCAGATTATGTGTGCCTCAAAGGTTTTAAACGTCCAGTGAAATACACTCAAGTAAGGGTGAGGGACATAGTCGATTTCATCGACCCAGTGCCCAACTGGTATGTATTTTATCGACCCCGAAAGGATGAAAAGCAATTTCGAATTCAGTGTAATTTGACCTCAACACGTAAATACCGGCGAAATGCCGCTAAGCATTTTTTCCGGCGTGCTAACACTTCTGCCAGCTCGCCGCCTTTGTATACTGTAATATCAATGAGATTTAATTGATATTTCAATCAGTTTAGTTTAACATATAAATGTCCCTTTGTTGGCGCTTAATGTATTGGAGTTATTTAGAATTCTGAATTAATCTATTGTTGTGATTAATTGAGAGGCTTCCACACTTCACGTGGATACTATTTGATTTTCAACGTTGCCATGTGTCCCAGAGTCATTACATTTCTATGGATGCATTTTTCTTTCTTCGTTTACTGAATGCTAATTTCTCTCTGCACGTGAAGAGTGGATTAACGAACATTAACCAATTCATGTATCCATGCAAACATCTCTTTATGATTCGAGACAACAAAGAAGAACTCTGAAATGTTGTTGTAAGTTTGTTTTGTTGAAACACGAAGTAATAAACTGATTTCCAACCAGTAGGATCGCAAACCGTAGAGATAATTTTTTGTTATCTATAAGGAATAAAATCGTAGATAATAAAATCGTAGATTTCATTTGTTCATGCCATGCAGCAGAATGCTATCGGTGATATATCACATTTCGTCGTGCAATACAGGAGAATGTTTCCTGCAATATATCACACACGTTCATGGATCACAGGACACCTTTGTTCATGATATCACAGAACATCTTTGTTCATTGGCCGAAGCAATATAGAAGAGGAGAATATTACATGCGATATACGAAATCATCTACACCAATAATCTTTGCGTGATACTTAAAGGATTCTATCAGCAGAGCAGAAAATTCGGTAGGCGGCTAAAACGTGTCGGGATTGAAAGACTTGCAGTATTTGTTTCGAATCTCTGCCTTCCAGATCAAATACTGCCGAGGTTAATATTATCGTTCATACTTCGATTAAAATAAATGTGTTCTAGGGTGATGGATAAGCGGGACTGTAAGCATTTCGGGCATTTTCCAGCTCTCTGCGCTCCAAGTCAAATTCCACTTTGGTTCCTGAAAATCACTCGCACGAACCTGTAAGCCTGGAGTACCATGGTATAGAAAAATCTTCGAAAAAAGGCCAATACTAAAAAGATGACGCTAGACAGAGCCGAGAAAGTGGTTCCTCCAGTCGAATGATTAAGTGCCCTAGTAAATGAAGAAGTTCATTTGCACACGTCTTCAAATATAAAATTGTGTCTTATGACAAATGGATTATAAACAACCCGTACAGAAGCTGTTTGATGTGGTGTAGCGAGAACAATTTGAGCGTTGTTAAGCTAGTTTTATTTTACCAAGATATATTCACCGGAGGCATCGTTGTCAGCATTGTAAGCTGACACAACACTAATCAGTAGCTTTAGATTTTCGTTTATGCATATTTTACAAAAACAAAATTAATTATCAGCAGAAAAAAATGCTAATTAATGAATCAATATTACGAAGGAAACTGTGAACCATCGATTAAATTTGAATGTTTTCCTTTGCAATTCTATCGCAGAACAAAATCTATGAGGAGGCGCATGTCATAGTTGAATTATTCATAATGATAATAAGGAAATGAAGTTAAAATATTGGTTATAATGGACATTCTCACCTGCATTACATCAAACTATACATGCATACAAATATATATATATATATATATATATATATATATACACACAAGCATGCATACAAATACGCTCACGTATATCAGTATGCGTGAGAGAGAGAGAGAGTGTATGTGTGTATGTATGCGTATGCGTTGGAAAAATTCAATGAATGCTGAGTGACTAACGGCTGATAAAGATTAAAATATCTATTCATTAATTCTTCATTAGATCTCTAATTTCCACTGCGTGTCTCAAACAGGAATGTGGTGTTGAATAAGCACACATGCTGATTACAGGCAAAATAAGAGATTTTTCTAAGTGCAACAGCGAACCGCCCCTGAAGCTTGTTCATTTACATTCTTCATTCACATAATTAGCTTATTATCACGGACTGGTTATTTTAATCCACAATATAACAAGAAAGTGTAATTTCATGAAGATACTTTTGTTATTTCATTCAATTCATATTACGCATTAGTAATAATTCTGCATTCGCTTTTAAGAAAAGTGCTCTTCAAAATTGTAGCTGATTGATGCAGCAACCAAATCAGACATTAATCTTATATAAAATGCTTATTGATGACGGTGTCCTAAATAATGTAGTGTCTCCTTAGATATAAGGCACAATCACTTACACATCTAGTTATAGTCTTCATAATGGCTCCAAACGGCACGTAAGATACTGCATTCCCACGATTACAACAGACGTCATTTATCTTCGGTGACGTTAGGAATTAATTCACTATTAGAGAAAAGCTTAGATTAGATAAATGGGGTGTGTTTACATTCATAAGAATGCAGCTAATTCGAAAAGCGCTTTCTAACAATTTAAAAATCTCCATAATCTCATATTAAATACTTCTGATTTTCCTTCAATTAACCCCAGCTGGTGTGACTGGTGAATCAGGTCGTTCTGCGATAGAAACTTAACTCTTAGCTTGACAGAATAAACTTCGAAATATATTTGCAAATATTCTACCGTAAAAATGATTATATATGTATTTATGCATGTGTGTATATATATATATATGTAGATATATATATATATATATACATATATATTTATATACATAA
>JAOPUL010007422.1:41197025-41209379 GCA_027564515.1 Octopus rubescens
GCAAGTGCTTCAGAACAACCAAAGCCTTGTGAGTGGATTTGGTAGATGGAAACTGAAAGAAGCCCATACATATATATGTGTGTGTGTGTGTATTTTTGCGTCTGTGTTTGTTACCCTCTACCACTTGACAACCAGTGTTGGCTTGTTTACGTCCCCATAACTTAGCGGTTTGGCCGAAGATCTCGATAGAATACGTACCAAGCTTGAAAAATTAAGTACTGGGGTCGATTCATTCGAGTAAAAATTCAGAGCGGTGCCACAGCATGACCTCAGTCTGTTGACTGAAACAGGAAAAAGGCTATGATATGGTTCCTTAGGAGACTGCTGAAGCTAGTGTCCTATATAGGTAGGGTAACAAATACCGAGACCTTTAGGTAAGTAAAAGCAATATACAGAAAAGCTTCTAAACAACACAAAAAGACACCGGGCTCAGTTCATTGGATACCAATAAAAGAAGAAATAGTTTGGACAGTTGATGATAACTGAGAAACTGAAAAGAAGAGTTGGGTGAAGGCAGAGAGAGAGAGAGAGATGATACTCGATTACTTTACTAATCGGTTTCAGAAAGACCAGCCCAATAACGTGTTAAGTTGTGAGTGTACGGAGATCAACCATAACCAATGCCTGTGGGTATGGTAGATGTATGAGGGCAGGAGTGAGAGAGAGAGAGAATGAGAGAGAGAGAGAGAGAGTAAGAACGAGCAAGGTTGTTGCTAAACTCTATCTGACGTACGAACAAACGAGTTCAAACAGTGACGAGTTGTGTGTGGAAAGATCGGCATAGTTCAATGTATTTTTAAGACTGCACGGTTAAAATTTGGAACATGTGACTGCTGTTTCTTGTTGGTCAAGTTACTGTATTGTGTCTTTGTTATTAGTCGGGTTCTGCCATCATTTGTGTTACTGTTTTGCGTCCATGATTTTTCTTAAGCAGTTGGATGCTCCACCTGTTTTAACGACTACTTACAAATTAACGCAAACGGGTGGAAATCTTTCCTCCCAATCAGACAGACATAAAACAATAGAATCATGTGAAACAATTGATAGACTTTGTCGTCAGTAAGCAGGAAGTGCCAACTTGGAACGAATTATTCTATCGTGAGAAGAGATGTCTAGCATTTCAGGTGGTGCTGGTGCTGGTGCTGGTGGCCGTTGGCCTTCTCTGGAGAACGACGAAACATACATAGCAAATATTTCACCACTTTCGGTTGAAATACGGCGTCCGAAACAGTAAATATCTCCCTTTTGCCGTTGTAAAGTTTTTCCACATTGCAATCCTTTCCGACAAGCAGTGTAGTGTCCCACGAAGAGGATTTATGCTCATTTGACGTATAAATCAATCATTTTAATCTCACAATTTTATTTTTCTGAACATAATATATGATTTCACATTGTGAACAATTTTGTTCGTGCTGTGCAGCGTTCCAAGTAATTTCTATTACCTTTTGTGTTAATACGCCTCGAAACAAGACTGAAATACATTGATCATATTGAGTAATACATAGTAAATTTGAAGATTAACTTTTAAGTAGAGGCATGAATTGCTTCCATGAAAGAGAGGTCCAAAACTGATATTTCAGTTGTAGACAATTATGCAATTCCCTGCAAGCACAACATGACGATATCGAAGATTAACATGACGAACATTCAGACAAAGTTAACATAACAAGACTGTATTCACTTCCAGTTTAATGAAATGTAACAATAGATTTCACTTGTGCCTGTCACTGTCTTCTATTGTCTTCAAATTTGTAATTGTGAAAAGTTCAATCACACTTGTAGAAAATGCTTTTAGACGTGGATTCATATTAAGTCATTTCTCTCACCATGTTTCAGATATTTGTCTTAGATTAAATCACCATCATTTCTGCTTCCATTCAATTTGTCATACAATTGTGCGCCACTCATACAAACCGGAGCCGGAATTCTATTCACACAATGCAAAGTATCTATGAGAAAGAGTTCACGTGATTGCTCAATCAACTAGAAATAGCAGCCATCTTTCTCTCAAAGTACACCCTACTGTCTTATACAAGACCTATTATAAAACAATATATACAAATGTGTCTGTGTTTGACCCCCCCTCCCCACCACCGCTTGACTACCGGCGCTGGTTAGTTTACGTCCCCATAACTTAGCGGTTCGGCGAAATATATCGATAGAATAAGTACCAGGCTTGAATAAATAAGTACTGGGGTCGATTCATTTCGACTAATTCAAGGCGGTGCCCCAGCATGGCCGCAGTCTGATGACTGAAACAAGTAAAAGATAAAAGATATATATATAGCGTCACCGAGAAAGACGCCATCGTGATGTAGAATCGGTCGTAGAGATGTAAGTGCATGTAATGGCGAGAGGTATGTTTTTACTTCCTATTATACTTCTTTTACTGTTGGTGTTTCGCCCTGGTCATCTTTGACCAAGTACTTCATTGACCAAAACCGTTTTATCCGTGCATATCCCAAACCTTTCTATACTATTTGCTTAATATATATATATATATATATATATATAGACCTGAGATAGAAAGGTTTGATTCGAGAGAGATTTGGTTGATATTTTTCATATGTACAATTGTCACTAAGACCTCTCCTCCTTTAAATTGTTGATGTTGTAGTAGGTTTACGTAGAAACGGCCTTTATCAAAGGAAAATGAATATTTTATGATTCTTTTCGATACAGAGATTATAAATGTTATTATGCGAGAGACTAAGAATTATTATAAATTTTGTACTTATTAAAAGTGAAAATAAATATAAAAAGGAAAAGAGATGATTTTCTTTTTTTACTCATTTGGCTCAGAAATTATACAACCTTCTTCTGCCGTTTAAGGGTTAAACGACAGTGGTATTTATCTACCAGCAGGAACTGAGGTTATATACGTGTGCCTCTGGATCGAGTAACCAATATTATGCGGGTAATTATTTTGTTATAGTTGTGGGATATATATCAAATTTTGGGAAATGTCAGTTATGATGAACTTGTAAGTGCATGTTTGAGAAGGAGATTTATTTTTTCCTGTCCGTTTATTATTATCATAGCAGTTGGCGCAGTATGGTCGAATATTGCAGATGTTTGCTTCATAACCACGAGGTCGCTGGTTCTATCCCACTGTGTGGAATTTTGCATGTCACTTATTACAGCTTCGGGTCGCCTCGTGGAGGAAATTGTGTGGACGGAAGCTGAATAGAAAACAATCGGATAGAATGGATCGTAACTGTAAACCAAAAGGTACCGCTTTTGTCATATAGTGTGTCATGCTGATTAGATTACGTTAAAGATGTGAGTGTCTTTTGAAACGTCAGCATCTTACACGTTAATTCAAGGGCAGGAAATTCAGTTATTCAAACATTGAGTCCTCCTCGCTCAACGATGAAAATCTACCACTGTCATGCTGAGAACTAAACTTCCATTTCTGTGACCTGAACGTGGATTTTGTAAAAAATATATTTCACAGAGCAGAAACTATATAATGGGAAAATAATATAACAGTGTCACCAAGAATATAGGTACAGTTGCTAGAAATTTGAATATAAAAGAAATTTTGTTTTGAACCATGTTATTAAGCCACAAGCTAGGGTGGCGAGTTGACAGAATTTTTACAGTGTCAGACAAGAGGCTTAGCAGTATTTCATCCGTCTTTACGTTCTCAGTTTAAATGCCACTGAGGTCGATTTTGCATTGGATCCTTTGGGTGGTCGATGAAATAAGTATCAATCGAGCACTGGGGTCGATGTAATTGAATACCCCCGTCCCTAAAATTTCAACTCTTGCTTCTAATGTAGAAATGATTATATTATGTCACAAACTTACATATAAACATGAACTCAACCATAAAAGCTAACAAAGACTAACTACTTTGGTTACAATCGTAACCACTAACTAACACACTGTCACTAGATGGACTCAGCGTACAGTTAGTATTTTTCGTGTGATACCATTGAATAACCAATTAGTTTTCAGACATCATTTTGACTAATTAATGTTATCTCATCTTGACACCAGTCAACACTTGCAATACCTTTCTGAATAATGCTTATTAGTATTATATAACGTACAATATCCACACTTATAAACATTAACAATTGCCACTTTAGAGTAGCAATTAGAGAACCAGATATAATTTTCAAGTAAAACTAAGTAACTCAGTGGATATTCACTTTTGATAATCTTTTTTAACATTATTTTGTAATTTATCGCATGCATTCCAATGTTATATTAAAAACTATAGACATATAAGTTTTGCTCAATGCAATATTGATTTTAAAATATTTCATGCTATTTAATATAATTCGTTATTGTTTTCTCTTTTAAAATGAATTTTTTTTAAATTTAGAATAAATAATATTATTGTATCTTATAACATGAACAAATTATTTTATTTTCTCTTTATATCAATTCAAGGGACGTTTCTCTCCTTTATAGCACTCGGCATATAGGATTCATTAAAATAATATTTAAAAGTAATGAAGATTTACTGGATAGGTTCAAGACGAAATATTTGTGAAAGATGAGTATGACTGATTGCGTAAAAAGTACATGACTGCTGGTTGTGACATAGCTTCGAAGACAGCAAATAGCGAAGTCGAGAGTAGCGGGGTTTAAATAAGGAATATTAATGCGAGAAACTAAATATTGTAAAAGTAATTTCATTAAATAAAATACAGTAAATTAATACTGCTTTCTACCATTTCTGCTATTCTACTACCTTTCTGGAAACAAACATTATTTCATTCTGTTGTTCAAGTGCTTGATTGGGTAATAATACCGGAGAAGTCGGCCGCACCAACTGCTCTGGTCATTTTCAATGGAGCATTCTACCTTGAACAAACGTTGTTAACAATTAATAATGTTGATACGTTTAATTTATAAAGCTACCTAGTTCGAATCCAGTCTAGTATCATATACACATCTGGGACGATCGGAGATAAAATTAATCTAGCCGTAATATAGTTGTAAATATATCAAAATGTCACAACCTTCAGTTTGAGGTTAATCGAAAAGAAAATGTTATAATTGTCTTATCAAAAACTCATCTGAGGCACTTAAACGTTTTTGTTGATAACGGTAAATTAGTAGAACTTTATAACATATGTTATTTAGTACTTTTTACTACAAAAGATTTGGGTTATTGAGAGGTCTATGTTCTTTAGCTATGAACATTGTGCAGTACGGGAATCAAATACAAACTATTTACATGCCAACTAACTTTCCATAGAACTGTATATATATATATATATATATATATATATATACATCATTAGAGGTTCTATGATTTATCGATTACTTACTTGAGAATCAGACAAACAAATCATTTTGACAGGAAGTACATACTGACACTTCCTGTAATCGATGTAATCAAGAAGAATATATTTCAATTCAGTCCAACGATGGTACGAAAATTGTCGATTGCTAACGAATTCAAAATTAAAGTTGGCTTTCGGCCAGTTTTGAACTCATAAGGTTGTCACTCAAAATAGGAGTTTCAAAAGACATTTCCTGCTTATGGTGTGTAACACATCATCATTTCCCGAAAATGAATGATTACCTAGATACTCCTATGAATAGGTTTCAAATGCTGGCAGAAGGCCAGCAATTTCGACCTCAGTGTTCAACTGGTACTTATTTTATCGACTCCGAAAGGATGAAAGGCAAAGTCGACCCTAGTGGCATTTGAACACGGAACGTAAAGACGAGCGAAATGCCACTAGGAATTTTGCCCGGTGTGCTAATGATTCTGCCAGCTCGCCGCCTTTATATACTCCTATAAATATTGCCAGAAGTATTTTCAGCTAAGTAAACTGAACCAACAATAGTTAACTATGGTCATGAACGCCAAGATCGTATCTAGCGCGGTACTGTCAGCAAGAAGCGAACTGTCGATTTGTAATCTAATAACCAAAACAAATATAATTACTAACTTAGTCAGCCACCACATTACAAAACCTCGTATAATATTTTTATTGTATTCAATAATATTTATTTTCATTCAACGCGTGAGAAACCAAAAGACAGACGCAACTCGGTTAAACACCGTTTGAATACAAACAACAAATACAAAGAAAAACAATAATATAAAAGTAAAATCAGTGTGGAGAATTTCTGAGATAAAAGCAAATTTAATCAAAGACCAGTGATACATCTTAAACGCTACATGACCGATCGAGGATGAGATTTCTTCTTCGAGCCAATATAGAAAAAAAGAACTGGAATGTACAGAAGTAAGCAGCGTGTGTAATGATGTATTAATGAAGTTTACATGGTTGGTCGGTGATGCAAGTAAGTTGTGTCATTGGGGAAATATATCTGATACACAACTTCGATAAACACTAATATCATCATCACTACCATATATAATGATAAGAATAAGAATAGTTTCTTATTTTGAAATGAGTAGTCGATGCTATAGATTCCAGTACGTGAATTGTACTTCATTTTATCGACCCCGATAAAAAGAAAGGCAAATTTAATCTCGGCCGGATTTGAACTCCGAAAGTATAGAGCTGGAAGAAATGCTGTAACGCAATTTCCCGACAGCTGACGATTTTTGCCAATACATCAACTTAACGCATAATGGTTTCAAATTTAGAGAAGTTGCCAGAAATTCCTTGGATATGATGTTATTCGATACATCGACACTAATTTTTGTCTGGTGCTCAATTTAATTGACCCACGAGAAATGAAAGGCAAAGTTGATTTCTACGTAGTTTCAACTCAGATTGTAATTACTGATTACCCACCACCTTAACAAAAATAATCATAATTCCTTCAAATTCTGGCACAAGGCTAGCAATTTTAAGTGGTGGGATCAGTCGATTACATTGACCAACGTTCTTGAATGGTACTTTAATTTATAAACCCCGAAATGATGAAAGGAAAATGTCGACATCGGGAACATTTGAATTTAGAACGTTTAGATCTGGTAGAAATGCTGCTAAGCATTTTGTACAACGTGCTAACGATTCTACCAGTACACCACCCTAACCATAATCCTTTCTATAAAGAGGTACAGAGCCTGGAATTTTGGTAGTGGGGCAAGTCGATTACATCGACCCCAGTGCTCAACTGGTACTTATTTTATCGACTCAGAAAGGGGATGAAAGACAAAGTCGACCTCGGCGCAATTTGAATTCATAACGTAACAACAAACGAAAATTGCCGTTCGCCATTTTGTCCGACTTGCTAACGGTTCTGCCAGCACGCCGCCTTAATCATAAGTTTCATAATGGTTTCAAATTTTGGCACAAAGCCAGCCATTTCGGGGAGGGGGTTTAGTCGATTTCATCGACTCCAGTTCGTAACTGTTACTCACTTTATCGCTCCCGGATGGATGAAAGGCAAAGTTGACACCGGCGAAATTTGATCTCAGAATGTAGAGACGGACTAAATGCCGCTAAGCACTTTGCCTGTCGTGCTAAGGATTCTGCCAGCTCGCCGCCTTAACCATAAGACTCACAATGATTTTTTTTTATTGACAGCAAGGTACCCTAAATTAATTAAAAACCACCATTAGCAAACGAGTGAGTACACAGATGAAATTATAGAAAAATGTGGAAGATAAAGATATATTACAATATATTACTATTTGCTAAAAATTGAAAAGCTACACAAAAGTTATTCACATTCATTAATGAATCAGCAAAATACAAATATAATTGAAATTCCCATGATTTAAAGGAACAAATAAAACAACCTACTCATATATGAATGTGAAACTTCACCTCCTTCAGTCAGTATCCCCACATGTCTGATACTTTCTCTTCACCATTTCTTTTCTATACTTGTTTGTACATGTAATTCCTCACCCAAAAGGCATCGCGAGCAATTTTGGAGTCGGAGTCAAAATGAGGTCCACTTCTTCGTCATTGTTTACGTAAAATTCTTTATGGAATTTTCTATGAAACCGCCGACGCATGGCATCAGTTTGAGACTTATTGCGTCCAAAATGCTCTATATCACTCCATTATGAATACTTCCATGGGTGGTCTGTCTTCAATACTCTTCATTTATTTCATTGACTGAATTATAAATCGCGGAGAATATTTCAGCGTTACCAACCTTGATGATGTTTACACGCTCAAAATAATTGCCAACAAACTCTTCGATGTCAACTCAGGTGTTCAATACTTCATTGTATATGCATTGCAAGTTATGAAAACAGCGCGGTTAAGACAACAGTTTTATCTGATGATACCTTGTCTCCTGAAAGAATCCCCGCAATACTAAATAGTGAGATTCTCAAAAGAGATCGATCAACAAGTGCCTAGGCCCAACCTTAAGTGTGATGCCGAGTATCATCAGATTCTGTTCGTGGTGTTATTTAGTGATTCGAAACAGCAAATACGACTGCACTATTCATTCAAGTTTGAAGTTTCCTATAATATATATTATTACCATTACGATTGTGCTCGTATACATGGCTACAGAGGATGTTGTAGGAAGAATAACTAATATGTATTTTACGCCTTTAAATATGTATCAACCAAATTTTGTCATAAGCGCTTAGCATAGTGAGCTTTTAATAGTCCACTTCAATATTTTAGCTACAAGAAAATATTCAGAGCGGTAATTATATTTTACTATCTTTATAGTGTATTCTTAGATGCGTGTCATTATTTATTATCAATGAATACCCATATTTTATGTGCCTTGTTTCCGTGTGCAATCATGATCAACACCGGCTTCATTTCATATTCATACGAACTCTTTATGTCCACCGACTATTATATACTTACGAAAGATTAATTAGCTTTATCACTTTGTTTCTTGTGTATTCTATACTTTCGCAATAACGTCTACATAAAGTTGTTTATAAGTCAATAAATGTGACAAACGGCTATAGATGTTTGTGGTATTTTCTCAGCTTGTCATTGCAGCGTATTAATTTGCTTCATCTTCATCATTGTGCATCTCATCGTCGCTTGCAACACTACCAATACCATAATCATCAATTATCATCAATCATCCTTATCATCTTCAACATTACCATTGTCATCATCATCATCATCATCATCATCATCATCATCATCATCATCATCATCATCATCATCATCATCATCGTTGTCATCAACGCATTTTTTACCCTCGTCATCATCATCAGCAGCAGCAGCAGCAATGCCAGCGGAAACAGTATTATTTCACCAGCATTAACTATATTACCTTCAAAATGAATACAAGCCAATGGGTAAACCTGTATGAGGTCGCTGGTCATACTAGAAATATTAGACAATCTTCTTCGAAATTACAAACTTTAAAGAAGGACGTAGTGGATGATATTCTTGTAGATGCACTGTATCTGAAAAGCGAAAATTAATGACCGGTTGGAATTTCCTTTCGGTCACAAGACTGCTTCATCAGATAAACAACAATAACACCAACTTTATTACATAATAATAAATAATAATCAAGGATATGAATATCATTATTATACAGTCTATCTGAGTATAGGAAGGATTATTATACAGTCTTTCTGAGTATAGAAAGGATTATTATAGTCTTTCTGAGTATAGAAAGGGTTAGTATACAGTCTTTCTGAGTATACAAAGGATTATTATACAGTCTTTCTGTAATGTGTTTTCCATAATCTGTGTTATATATACTTGTGGTACAGAGTCAATTGATAAATCCTAATGAGAAACTCAAAGTTCCCACACCGCACATATATAAGTACGTATGTTTTGCATTGGTGTTTCAAAAAAGCCGTAATTTTCTGTATTTAGTATGGAAATATTACTATAATTTTAGTAATATACATGGACTAAATATTTTGAACATATGTCAGAAGGGAATATCCTTGTAGTTATTCGGATAGTACATTGAGTACGTTAAGCAACTTGAGAGACTTTTTCTTACGGGTTCAAAATCTCAAAGTTATTAGAGTATATTTAATAAATATCAAATAAACACTTCTAATGTAAGTTTCGTGTATATAAACTATGTGCTCTAGAAGTAGACATAATAGTTTTAACTTAACATCTCATCAACTGGAGTTCAATTTTTGCCTAAATGAAAACCATAAGTTTCTCTCAAAGATACTATAAGGAATATTCTCATATTTATTCTTAACACGTCTAATGTATTGAACACACTATTGTATGTAGTAAAAGAAAGAAGTTATTCTCCTATAACGTACACTACAGCGCTAGCATATTTTGCATTTGAACCTAGCTAGACTTGTTAAGAATAAATATGCAAATAATCGTTCCAGATCTCACCGCACACGATGCAAATAATATTTTCTTTTGTTTTTCCAAGATATTACAGCGATTATTAAATGCTGACAAACTTTCTGTATGCTTTGTCTTTTCTATTATTTATAAATATAGATTTAGTTTGATTAAATTCAAAGTGAAATATTTTACGAGAGGAAACAAAACGGATGGTATCAACATGAGTATATTACAGCTTCTTATTTCGCCCTTTCTTGTGGTAATCCAAGTCAAATTCAATGTATGAGCAAGCAAGTTTCAATCTCACGATTGCTTTTTTTATGATATGGAAATAGCATTCAATTAAAATATTTGAATATAATGAAACCCAGTAACACTAGCTTCGGACATTAACTTAATTTATTAGACATTTTCTCTGGTCAATCAATCAACTATTCTGTTTAGCAGGTTCTACGAGTTATTTCATTTAAAATTACATTCGAGTAAACAGAGATTTATCATTATTTAGAAAACGAAAACTCTTCTATCTTTAGGTTTGACAATTAAATATCAGAGTTGCAACTTTAGTGTAGAATTAAGACTTGTGTATACGAATGTTTTATCTTGACATACAGATGGAATGTGTTCAATTTAGCGCTGAAAGACAAAGAAAGTAGTTATTAATTGTGTTATAGTACTGGTGTCATCCCCCACTATGTAATTACGTGATGGTATATTTCGTTATTGATAGCTATGGCTACTGACAACGCAAAACGTCGGTTACAGTAGTAGGATACAAAGGCACCTAACTATTGTCTGGTTGCCATTTCGAATTTTCAACTTCACTCTTTGTGCTTGTAAATCTTTTTAAGTTCAACATTCCGACGTATGCTGTCTCTCAATGTGCCAATGTCAGAAAGTATTATTTAAATACATTAATGTGCCAAACGAAACGTTGAGCAAAGTAGAATAATGTTAAGATTTATCAAATATTTGCAGTATCTCTAATATAATATAGTTTATAAATATATACCGGGAAGATTTGTGCATAAACCTAACTTTACCACGTGCAAAAACTTTCATTTTGTGTGTAACTCGTGGTTAATCCTTATACATAAAAACTCGGAGTAGAAATGAAATTCCGAAAGAAATTGTGACTGGTACCCTTCTATGTATATCTTACCATTATACATGAACACTGATAGTTCAGTGGAATCATCGAAGTAGTTTATTTTCTCGCCTTATGACCTAATGATAAAGCAGATCATTGGCTGGGTCTGAATACAAGAATTTGAACAAAGGCTCAACACTAAATCCGACAGGAACACTGTCACAGAAACTCACTTAAATGAGCTGGTGTTGTTCCTCTTAAGTGAGACTCATATTCATATATTTGATTTAATTTCTCTATACATCCCTGTTATTCAGTTTCAACACATTATTTAAGATCAAGTCACGTGCTAATTAAGCATAATTTCGACATATATGTGTATGTTTGCGCATGTATATGTATATACATAATTAATATATTAAAATGTCCTAAAACATAACAGGTTGTAACACTAACCAATAATTAAAACCACATAGATCACGGAACGTGATATGTTGGTGCTAACGACACCTGCAATACATGGGACGAGCCTAGGAGCTCAACATGACCTGTTTAAGATACATTCGCAAATATTAGCAATAGGAATTTAATGTCTTCGCGAAGAGAGAGAGAGGGATATCCGATCAAACAAACTCATAGACAAAAAAGGCGTGATATACTAACCTTCGAGTATAACGATACGGGACACAATTCACAAGCAAAGGGGGAAATCATTGCATAATACTTCATCAGTTTCCCTCCTGAGGCCTCAATCGCAATTTCGCGCTATTATGCGAAAGATTACATTGGACTTAGGGTGCGCCAGCTAATAAGCCGAGTATAGTAAAGAAAAAATTAAGGAACCTAGGTAAAGGATGAAAAAAATACGCATATGTAAGGGGAAGGCCGAAAAACTTTTCTGACCATCTCACCCGGTCGCCAGTAGTGAAAAGGCCAAAATATTGTTGCAAGCACGTGATAAAAAGATAAAGAGAGATAATGTAAAGACGGAGTTAGAGAATAGAGTAACTAAAGAGATAAGATATACACACACACACACACACACACACACACACACACACACACACACACACACACACACACACACACACACAC
>JAOPUL010007422.1:41622288-41634941 GCA_027564515.1 Octopus rubescens
TCTTCTTCTTCTTCTTCTTCTTCTTCTTCTTCTTCTTCTTCTTCTACTACTACTACTACTACTACTACTACTACTACAACTAGTGGCTGGTTGGGCACTCCGTCGGTTACGACGATGACGTGTGTTCCAGTTGATCCGATCAACGGAAGAGTCTGTTCGTGAAGTTAACGTGCAAGTGGCTGAGTACTCCACAGACACTCGTACCCTTAACATAGTTCTCGAGCAGATTCAGCATGACACAGAATGTGACAAGGCTGACCCATTGAACTAGACGTACAACTCATGGATTAGAGCAACATGAGATAAAATGTTTTACTGAAGGACACAACACGCCGCCGGGAATCGAACTCACGACCTTACGATCGTGAGCCGAATACACTAACCACTAAGCCACATGCCTTCAACACCACCACCACTACTACTACTACTACTACTACTACTACTACTACTACTACTACTTTGAATTTTACCTGTTCACGGTTCTCTCAGATTGTTCTGCCTCAACCAAAACCTTCTCTGGTGTATTTATCATATTGTTAATACTAAGAAGTACATTATTGAGTGTTATATTGGCGGACACATCCGATATCAATGGCATCATTTTCTCCTGAATGTCCACAGCCAAGTTAATATCTTCTTCTTCGAAAAACACTGATTTTTGTGAAATATTCACAAGTTGTTTAGAGATCTCCTCGATGTTTCCTACAATAGAAAATTGAACATAAAATTTAAGGAAATATTAGATGCAAATTAAACATCACATAACTATTAATGAATCACTGAACGTTAATTAATTACTCCGACTTCATAGATCACAGGTATTGCTAAATGTGTTCATTTCATCAGTTGTATACTCATTGTTATACATCCTTAGTGTCTCCTGCTCTGTAACATTAAAATGAAACAGTGGGGGAGTTACATAACACTTTATAGTTGAGTAAGACATACGCTTGGTGGTGGATGTTTGTACATGTTATTGACAACTAATGATCTGTGATATACCAGCCATCATAAACAGTCGCTAATTCAATTGAAATTACTTATCCAATGACAAAATGAACCTAGACGAAAACGGGTCGCTGATCTATGGATTAATATTGATTTCAAATTTTGGCACAAGGTCAGCAATTCCGGGAGTGGGGTGGAGGTAAATAGATTAAATCGATCCCAGTGCTCAACAGGTGCTTATTTTATCGATCTCGAAAGAATAAAAGGCAAAGTCGACACCGACGAAATTTGAGCTCAAACGTGAAGACGGTTGAAATTCCACTAAGCATTTTGCGCAGCATACCGCTAACGATTCTGCCTTAAATCTATAGATTAACATTGATAAGTCTTTTACTGAGCCATATGAGAAAATTGAAGTTATCACAGCACAGCAAGTTAATATAAATCGTTTTTTTTTATTTTACAATACTATAGCAATATTTAAGAGAGGTAAATTTATTATATTCTATGACACACAGCTACGTGGACTGGGTCATTGAAGATTTAAATATTTGATAACCCCCAACACAACGTAATGTATGTGAAGATATATGAACCACTGGTATCTCTATTGTCTTCTCTTTCATTTATCTACTCAACCCATTTATAGGAAGTTAATAAAACTCAGATTTAAAGATATAATAATAAACTCATCTCTCCTAAGTAATAACTTGTCATAACGTTTCCAAAGTGATTCAAGTGACCAACCGTTGGAGGAGATAGACACTGTTTGACAGCTCAAACCGAACAATACGACATATTTCCTCTTCATAGATAGCATTAATCATGAATACAGTGGAACCTCAATTTACGAATTTAATTCGTTCCTAAAAGCCGTTCGTCACCCGAAGAGTTCGTAAATCGAAACTATTTTTTCTCATAGGAAATTCAAGAGATGGCACAGATCTTGCTTGTTCGATACTCAAGACACCATTCGTCACCCGTTTGAAAAATGTTCGTAATCCAATTTGTTCGTGATGAGAGGGGTTCGTAAAGTGAGGTTCCACTGTCTACACATACACGCGCGCGTGCACGCACACAGATAAAATCCTTATTTGCACTGTGTACAACGAAATATGAAATGATAGTTTCTATATTTATTCTTAATATGTCACTGCAGGATCGAACGCAAAATATGTTAATCGCTGTTGTATACATCACAGGAGAAGAATTTCTCCCTTTTACGACGACAATGTGTTCATAGCACTCTCGGCTAATGGGCGCAAGAGATTCTGGTACACCGGTATTTAGACATGTTCTATCCTGTCAGCCAGAACTACCCAGACTTCTAAGACTTAACAAACCACTGGCTTTGTTTATAATTTCAGCAAACAAATATGTTTGCTGATCAGCGCTTACATCTGCCAACTGATATAAATTCGATATTTGCACTGTGTAGAGAGGGATTTGAAGCGATGAATTGCATATTTATTCATAATATGTTTCCTGCAGATATTGAGGTATAGAGGTCAGAGGTTTAACGTGGCATTTATTTACTCACCTTTATCGATGTCTTCGTTTTTGATTTTATTTAATTGTTGAGTGATCTTCCCTGTATTATAACACTGAGACATATCTGGCTCTTGCCAGATACCACTAAATGGCGAACACTTTGGTGAGCTCATATCTTGGATTGTTCTGGAAGAACTGAAAAATTAATGTAAAATATTGTCAGCCGTGCTATTGGTATTTCATCAATTTCAGAGGAATGTAAAAAAAAAACATTGACCTGGGCTTGATTTGAACTCATAATCTAGTGGAACGTATTTTGTTAGTAATCTATTATTTACTCCATCTTCGTATCCTCAAAAACCAATGAAAAAATATTTTTTGACTAAAGTTTAGATTTTTAAAAAACATTGCTATATTTATCCATAAATGAAGTTTAGAATTTGAAAAATTCAGAAAGGAAAATGAAAACTAAGGATAACACAGCAGAGTTTATTGGCAAACAAATATATGAGGAAGATCAAAACATTTCGTCGTGAGCTCCATTGGTCGCATGCAACACATCTAGACGATACAATTAGGTATCACTAGGAATGTTTGAAAATATTTAATGTAATTTTTACTCTACTTTTGTTTGGATAACATAAAAAAACACAAAAAACATTTTGATACCACGTTTGTGAAATTTGGATGAATACTTTAGAATTGGTCGAAACCTTGCCTAATTGGCCTAAATGGATAATTAGCTATATTTGTTATATCATATCATTGAAACTAAGGTGATAATCATCTTCAAATTACAGAAATTAATAGCGTCTATGGTATAGCTGTTGCCTATTTTTTTTTCAGGTTCTTGAAAATGAAACTTTTTCGGGCAATTTTAAAAATATTTATGTAACGGAAAGGAGTGTGATTTAAGGGAGATTTAGCTGTTGTTTCTAGCACATCCCACGACGACCAAATGTCACCTTTCTCAGAATTGCATGTAGATCTATATTAAATAACAAAGAAAGTGTGAAAACTAATTCATTGCTTTAGCATTAAAAGCATAAATTAAAGACATTAAAACCATCTGCAACTTGCAGCGGACTCGTTAGTAGGACTCGTTAGTGGCTCAAGCTCGATATTTGAAGCCTTGGATTCGTATTCCATTTGACCTCACACTGCGCAGGAATACGTCAGTATACCACCCTCTTTATTGACTTAGCGCTTTATCGCGATATTGTGGCCAGATTCGGTAATGACTATATTGAATTTGCAAAAGTTTTTCTTCGTTTCGCCGCCGATTCCTGCACGTGATGACGTCAGATTTACAACGGTTTTTTACACCACCAGCAGTTGAACGCTTATTTTCCAGCACCTCGCTTCATTTCTAACTGGGACTCAATCCGACTGGAACAAACTGGATCTCTCTGTTTCTATGGCTGTTTAGCCTATAAATTTTAAAGGTTTTTAACCTCATTTTGCGTTGCTAGAAGCTATTTCTCTTAATATTTTATAACAATGTATATCTTTGTTACTCTGTTGGAGTCCATGGTTTCAATCTTTTTCTAGACAGTTATTATTTAGATCTCCAAATCGCTGTCCTCTAAATAATAACTGTCTAGAAAAAGATAGTGTGTGCTGGGTGCTTTAACATGCCACTGGACTCTTGGTGCTAGTGCTTTCTACATGGCACCATCACTGGACTCTGGGTGCTTTGACTCTGGATGCTGCCGTTTCTTGCAACAGGATTCTCAATGTGGCCACTTCTTGCAACAGGACACTCGATGCGGCCGCTTTTAGCCACAGGACTCTTGATGCAGTGGCTTTTAGCAACAGGACTCTTGCTGCAGCTGCTTTGTGCCATAGGACTCTCGCCGTGGCCACTTCTTGCTACACAACTCTTGACACAGCCGCTTCTTGCAACAGGACTCTCGGTGCAGCCACTTCTTGCAATGGGATTTGCGATGCAGCCGGTTCTTGCAACAGGACTCAACGCAGCCGCTTCTTGCAACAAGACTTTCGATGCGGCCGCTTCTTGCAATAGGGCCCTTGACGCAGCCACTTCTTGCAACAGGACTCTCAACGCAGCCACTTCTTGCAGCAGGACTCTCAACATGGCCGCTTTTAGCCACAGAACTCTCGATGCAGCCGCTTTTTAGCAACAGGACTCGACGCTGCCACTTTTAGCACCAGGTCTCTCAATGTGGCTGCTTTTAGCAACAGGACACTTGACACGGCCACTTTTAGCATCAGGACTCTCGATGCGGCCGCTTTCAGCAACAGGACTCTCGACGCGGCCACTTTCAGCAACAGGACTCTTGATGCAGCCGCTTTCAGCAACAGGACTCTTGACACGGCCGCTTTCAGCAACAGGACTCTTGACGCGGCTGCTTTTAACAACAGTAACCTCGATGCGGCCACTTCCACTTTTACCAACAGAATTCTTGACATGGCCACTTTTAGACACAGGTGCCTAACAGGCACAAGACTCTCAATGCGGACAGGTTTTCTTGTGTACAGCAAGGCGCCAAGTATATCAGTCCTTTGTCATCTCATCTGAAAGGTTCAGCGTTCTGATATTATCCTTCAGTACTTTGTCTCATGTCTTTCTGGCTCTCTCTCTCTTCCACAAGTTCCATCCACTTTGAATGAACAGCATTTCTTTATAGAACCATCAACCTCCATCTGCATCACATGACCAAACCAGTGCAGTCTTCTCTCTTGCACACTGCATCTAATTCCTCTTATGTCTAGCCTCACTCTTAGTTCACGGACACTCTGTCATACAAGTACACTTAGATTACACATCCAGCACACTAGCCTCACTTCTTTCTAGCCTTCGCATGTCCTCTGTATTCAGGGCCCATGTCTCACTTCCATGTAGAATTTCAGTTCGAATACATGCATCATACAGTTTTCCTTTTATACAAAGAGAGAGACCTTTGGTTGCCAACAGTGGTAAGAGCTCTCTGAATTTTCTCCTATTCTTATTTTATCCACTACACTATCTGTACATCGTCTCCAATACTAATCTTGTCTTCTAGGTAGCAGAAATCATCTACTACCTCTAAAGAGCCTCCAGGGCATTTGACATTTGGCATACTCACAACATACATGTTCTTATATCAATAATATTTGTCTTATATATTGTTAGTTAGCAAGGTAAGTTATAAATTATAGTAATAATATTATTGAGAAATTTTGAAGTATTGAAATGTCCTATATTTTTTATGTTAGCATTGGATAAGGAATTCCTTGTGCTTTTTAATACAGTTTTTACAGTTTAATATTTCTATACTTTCTAACAAACATAAATTACAAAATGTATTACCTGATTTATAGGGAGTAGCATTTCTAATAATTGACCAAGATTGTGTATATTTTATATTTTTATCTTTTATCTCCCAAATAAGAGTGGCTAACTATGTATTGTTAGATTTACTTTTATATTTGAAAGAAGAAATGTAGTTATAATACTTTATTTTAAATACCGTAGATGTGGCTCCTATATTCTGGTATACTTTTTGGTGAGTATTGACAGAGCATTTATAAATTATGTTTTACAGAAGACATTTATTACTTAAGATGTTTTTATTCGACAATTACAAAATTGAATTGAATTTAGTCTTATAATGTTGTTGAAATTATAGCTATATGATCCATTTTCAATATGATTATTATGGTAATGATTATTATTTTCATTATTATTATTATTAGTAGTAGTAGTAGTAGTGCTATTATTATTATTCGCATGATTAGTAGTATGAATAAAGTCATAGCTAATAATATTATCATGGTTATTATGGTTAGTATGATTATAACTACTACTACTACTACTATTACTGGTAGTAATAGTAGCTGTAGTAATAGTAGTATCAGAAGTAGTAGTTATAGTAGAAGTAGTAGCATTAATAATACTGTTATTGGGATTAGAAGTTGTATTGATATTATTATGATTATTGTTATTATTTCTAAGATCATAATTGTTATTAATGTTAAGTTTTTATAATTTAAGGAAGATATAATATCACCTAAGTTAGGCATTGCAGAATAGGAGATTTTATTGTGTCTGTTGAATATTTTTTGGTATTTATAATTAGGCAGGAAGTGTTTTTTCTAATAGTTGAAAGAATAGGAAATTTATTTTATGGACATGTGACTACTAAATGGAGCATTGTACCATATGATTAGATGTGTAATATTTATTATTTTTATTAGCTATATATTTATTTAGGGTTATTATAATAATTATTAGTATCATTAGAATTATATTTATTGTTATTAAATTTATTACAGCAGTATTTATTATGTGATTTATGGGTTTGATCATTATTATTTTGTCTATTTTTAGATTTATAAATTTTACAATATTCTGTGTTAATGTAATCCATTTTTAATTTATTATTTGTGGTTTATTATTTGTAGTACCTAATTGTTGTTTATCATTTGTGTTATTAATATACTCTATTTCATCTTTATATACAGCTCTAGAAAGAGCTGAATTATAGTAGTTAGTATGACAGGAAAAAATATCTTTGTTAGCTGAAAGTTTAGAAATATAATGTGAAATTCCATTTATAATTGGATTTATAATTGCACATGGATGATTTGTTTTTTTGCATATGTTTTGAAGATTTTCATTCATTTTGTGATATGGTTTATATAAACCAAAGTTTAAATTAAAATAGACATCTAAAAATCAGCTGTTTTATGATTTGAACCCACAGTAATCAAAAGCCTGAAATTTTAAAAGAATTTAATGATTCTTTTTTCATTACATTCAATTTCTACATTACTATATTTATAAAATTAAAAAAGAGAATCGTCTGTATATAGACCTCCTTGAATAGAATGGAATTACTCTTTAATACTATATAATGAATACGATCCTACAAGGTCTGTGACTTCTGCAGAGTTGCTAGCTCCCATAGTGATATCAGGTCTATTTTTCCTTGTCCATAGTCTATTTTTAAATTTATTAATAGTTTTTCTGGCATGTAGAATTATATCCATTTCTTCATTGCAAAAATAAGAGCTTTGTTAAGAAGAATAAAGGATTAATTGAGGAATAATAGTTATTAATTTCAATTTGTAAAATTTTCATATTCTTTTTATCAGATTTAGATGGGCAAACCAGTCTTACTCTAGGATTTTCTTCAAAATTTAATTTATGGTCCTTTAGGTTCATTCTTGGTATTTTAGGTTAAGTGAGCAGTCTTTGATATTAAGGTCTTTTATTATTTTAAATCCAGTTGAGTTGATTTTATCTTGAGTTGAAGGAGTTTTTGTAATTCCTGCATAGTTCTTTTCTAATAAGTTCATTATATTTTTCAATACTAAGGTTATAAATGTCTCCAGGTTTATCAGAATGTACTAGAATTCCTGAAGCATTTTTTAGTTTTTTAATTAAATAATTTAATTTACACAGATGTTCATTATATCAGAGAGGATGGCATTTGAATTTGATGTTTTTAATGATATTCATTTAGTCTTCATCAAATCCGATTAGATGTCGGTTTTGTGGTAGATTTTTATGATATTTAAAGTAATGTCTTAAGTAGTTAGTAGATTCTATTTTGTCAGCCAAGTATGAATTTTTATCAACGAAATATGCTTTCCATTGCATATGCATAATAAATGAACTTGCTCTGTATATTAACAATTTCATATATTCATTTTTAGTTGGAATAGGAATATCCTTTAGCGAAACATCCAAATGTATTTTTTCCATTTTAGAAGTTAACAGTTGTAACCGCTTAAGTAACTATAATCAGATAGATTATATTTTAGCAGAATACTATGTAGGTAGGGTAAAATCCCAACTGTTTTCTCTTGAAGCACATCTGCTTATTGCATTATTGCATTTGCTAATAGAAATTACAGAGTTTTACATGTTAGATAGACATGTACAGAATTTTGTATTAGAAATTCTTCAGTCAGAGAATTAAATAATACAAATTTTACATTTGGATTAAGTGTTTCTGTTTAGTTAGTAATCAGGAGTAGTATAGATAGTTGGGGTGAAGGAAGAACGAGCAACTCAAATATTACAGAAAAAGGAAAGCAAGAGATTTACACACACACATATACATATACATTCACACAACTGATTCCCTTTCCCCTCCCACCCACCTCTTACTGCCACCTTAGTGAAGGCGACTGAAGTGCATGCGCACATACTGCTTGTTTATGGTTGTTTGTTTTCCAACTCATGAACATGTATATAGAACTATTGACATATCCTTGAGCACATATTTGCAATAAATGTGCATACTCATGAAGGCTTCCTGGACTGAATGAAATTGAGACTGCAATCATAGCATTTTTCACACGAAGCACAAGGACATGCTGCCTCCAGGAATGCAACCCCAAAGATCATTTTCTTTTCAGAAGCGGAAAACATCCCCTCAACCTTCTCAGTTCTACAAGTTAGCTGCCACAATCAACTTTGACACAATGAAAGGTAGGTCTGGAGAGATAGTTGAAATGCGGGAGCCTCAGATAGTCTACTTATGGATAACAGACATACATACACATTTTTCTAGGTAGTCAACAATGACAGTCTAGGTGGCGTGGTTATCCTACTAGCAGAGAAATGACTGGATAAGGTGATTGAGATAGTCAGGGTATGTGATAGGATTATTAAACTAAGAATAGCCTTGTTTGATGTAATAGTTATTTCTGCATATACTCCACACGCCGGATTTGCAGATACTCAGAAGGACCACTTCTACGAATCCCTTCTGAAGACTACCTCAATGACGAAAGACGTGGTAGGGGACTTCAATGGACACATTGGAAGGCACCCCGATGGATTTCTGAGTGTACATGGAGGCTACAGCTTTGGCCCTAGAAATAAGAAGGGGGCAAGGCTGCTGGAGTTTTGTGATGCTCATGGCTTACTGGTCTGCAACACCAACTTCAGGAAACCAGCCAACCATCTGATCACTTATCAATCTGGTGGGCACTCCAGCCAGATTGACTACATCCTCACCAGACACAGTGACAAGTGTATGCTCATAAATGCAAAATCTTTTCCAGTTGAAGAATGTACAACTCAACATAAGCTAGTGATTAGTGGCTTCAAGCTTAAGACCAGAAGGACCCAGAGATGCAAGCCGACATGGAAAAAAAAAGAGGCTATGGAAGCTCAAGGATCCTTCAAACGGGAAGAGATTTAGAGATATTCTTAACGAAGCCTTTGATGAGAAGGAAGAAGAGATAGAGACATGATGTAGAGGACAACTGGAAGTTCCTACATGAAAATATACTGGAAGCGACAGACCAAATCTATGGTTGGAGCAGTGACGTTGACAGGGCCATAAAAGAGAAGAGATGGGTCTGGAAAGAATGGACAAGAAGTGGTAGCAAAGAATCATATCAGAAGACCGAAAGGGAAGCTAGACACCAGGTTTATCTAACTAGGGCAGAAGCAGAAAGGAAGAGGTTTACCAATGTCCTACAGTGTGAAGATCAGAGACTTGAGGTGTTCCGGATTCTAGACAGTGTGCCAGAGAGAATAGAGATATTGTGGGAGAGAAATGTGTGCGGATGGATAATGGATGCAGACAAGAAAGAGGAGTGGAAGAGTTGCTATGCAAGGCTATTGAACATGGAAAATGAATGGAATAAAGGGAGTCTCCTTCATGTGAACCCAACAGAGGGACCAGCTATCCTAGTGAACAGCAGCATGGTAGATAAGGCTATTAAAGATATGAAAACATGGAAAGCCCCTGATCCATCCAGAATCACTGCTGAGATGCTCAAAAGATCGGGTAAGGTAGGATACAGGCTAGTCACCCACATAGTTATTCAGGAAGGCGTGATACTCAGTGACTGGTGCAGCAACATTATAATCAGCTGCTCCAAGGATAAGGGAGATGCCTTAGATAGAAACAATTATAGAGACATCAATCTCCTGGACCATGTGATGAAAATTGCAGAGAGATTTATAACCCAATTAATCAGGAGCAGAATTAGGCTAGATGAAATACAGTTTGGCTTCGCTCTGGGGAGAAGCACTACTGATGCCATTTTCATAGTCAGGCAACTGCAAGAGAAGTATTTACCTAAGAATAAACCATTATACTTGGCATTTGTTGATCTAGAGAAGGCCTTCGATAAAGTTCCCTGTTTTGTGATATGGTGGGCTCTGAGGAGGCTAGGAGTAGACGAGTGGCTTGTGGAAGCTGTACAGGCTATGTATAGAGGCGCTGTCAGTAAGGTGAGAATTAACCATGAATACAGTGAAGAATTTGGTGTACAGGTAGGTGTTCATAAAGGCTCAGTCGTCAGTCCCCTACCTTTCATCATTGTCCTCCAGGCCATAACAGAGGAATTCAAGACTGGCAGCCCCTGAACGTACTATATGCTGACGATCTTGCCCTCATAGCAGATTCTATATCAGAGCTAGAAAAGAAATTCCAGGTGTGGAAGCAAAACTTGGAATCTAAGAGCCTTACGGTTAACTTAGCAAAAACTAAAGTCTTAGTAAGCAAGAAAACTGACATGACCCCACCCCCTTCTGGTAAGTGACCCTGCTCGATATGTAGGAAAGGTGTAGGCAGGAATTCCATATGGTGTACCTAGTGTAAGCTCTGGACACACAAAAGGTGCAGTGGAAGATGCACAGGAGCCATAAAAACTACAGATACCCAGGAAATTGATTTTATCAAATGCCCCAGAGACTCATTAGTGGTAGTAGATGATTTCTGCTACCTGGAGGACAAAATTAGTAGTGGGGGAGGATGTAAAGATAGTGTAATGGCTAGAATAAGGATAGGATGGAGAAAATTCAGAGAGTTTTTTACCTCTGTTGACAACCAAAGGTTTCTCTCTCCAAGTGAAAGAAAGATTGTATGAGGCATGTATATGGACAGCAATTCTACATGGAAGTGAGACATGAGCCCTTGCAAAGGCTAGAGAGGAATGAAGCTAGTCTGCTCCACTGGATGTGTATTGTAAGTGTATATGTGTGACAGAGGGTTAATATATTGAGATAAAAACGAGACATAAGAGGAATTAGATGCAGTGTGCAAGAGAGAAGACTGTGCCGGTTTGGTTATGTGATGTGGATGGAGGCTGATAGCTCCATAAAGAAGTGCTGTTCGCTCAAAGTGGATGGAACTCATGAAAGAGGGAGACCCAGGAAGACATGGGACGAAATCCTGAAGCATGACCTCAGAATGCTGAACTTTTCAGACTGATATACCTGGTGCCTTTGCTGTACTCAAGAAGACCTGCCAGTGTGAAGAGGATTGGCCTGCAAGAGTCCTGTGTCTGTGCCACATAAAAAGCACTCATGATGATGCCACGTAAAAAGCACACACACCGAGAGTCCTGTGACGGTGCAGCATAAAAAGCACTTGTGCTGAGAGTCCTGTGCCTGTGCCACATAAAAAGCACTCATGACAGTGCCATGTAAAAAGCACTCATGCCTTCGGCTTACCAGTTCCAGACAAAATGTCCAACCCATGCCAGCATGGAAAACGGACATTAAAGGATGATGATGATGATACATACACACAGGCTTATACATATAATGGGTATATGTACACATCATACACATGTACAGATTCAGGTGGATATAAACAAGTCTATGTATGTAGATCTTTACAAATCATGTATATACAAACATACTCATATGTACAAGTATACATTTATATGTGGTTTATGAGAGGGAAATGACGAGAAAGAAAATTTCAAGTAACATATATGATACAAACTGTATTTATTCCGACATGTCTTGTTTTACTATGGAAATATAGACTTCTTATACTACGGAAGTCCATATAAAACTTATCAAGGGAAAAGGTTAGTTTATAGTGAGTAAAAACTCACTTATTTGGACATACATTTTCATTCAGGTAATTTTACCTCTTCCGTCGTAGTAAATGAAGTGACTGTTGTTAGTTGGTGTTTTTAAAAAAATAACTGACCAATCATTCGACTGATCAATTTTTCAAAAATAAAAGATAAAAATAAATGTAGATTAAAATAAAAATTTAAAAAAAGGAAATTTTTTTAGGTATGCCATTGTACATACATAGCTTAATATTACACTTATCTATAAATAAAAATATAGCGATCAGTAATTCGGTACATTCAATGGTAGATTTAAAATAAATTGAGATTCTATTAATCAATTTTCCTGAATTGATATGTGTGTATTTACATACTATATCACATACACATATATACATACACAAACATATATATATAATATATATACA
>JAOPUL010007422.1:41814529-41830850 GCA_027564515.1 Octopus rubescens
GGTGCCATGCAGTGGGACTGAACCTGGAACCATGGGGTTGGGAAGCAAGCTTCTTACCACACAGCCACGCCTGCGCCATATTGAAACATTTTACTAGCCAAATGTAAACAAACAAAGGAGTGTACATGAACAACTGAATGTCGAGGAATGCATTTTAATTAGTTTTGTGCAATTTCAAACTAAATTTAATAAAATATACTTATTGAAATAATCAGGAATTCTTTACGGTGCACCCTGTATTTATATATATATATATATGTGTGTGTGTGTGTGTGTATTTATATGTATGCACACACACCACATCATCATCATTTTAATGCCCATGTTCCATACTTGTATGGGTCAAATAGAATTTGTTGAGACAGACTTTCTATGGTCAGATGCCGTTCTTGTCATCACCCCTCACCTGTTTCCAAATAAGGTGATGTTTCCCCCATGACCAGACACATTTTCATGGAAGATTGGAACATTACTTGCTTATATGATGTTAAGGTGAGGAGATAGTTATACATAAACACACACATACACAAATATATATGACAGGCTTCTGTCAGTTTCTGTGTACAAAATCTACTCACAAGGCTTCGGTCAGCCTGGGTCTATAGTAGAAGATACTTGCTCCAGGTGCTACACTGTGGGATTGAACCCTCGAAATGTTCAATTCACCCCATAACAGCATGGAAAAGCAAATGTAAAAACAATGATTACGTGATGACAATTTATATCATATATATATATATATATATTTATCTTTTACTTGTTTCAGTCACCGTCTGCGGCCATACTGGGGCACCGGCTTGAATTTTTAGTTGAATGAATTGACCCCAGTACTTATTGTTTCAATCCTGGTACTTATTATATTGATCTTTTTTTGCCGAACCGCTAAGTTACGAGGACATAAACTAACCAACACCGGTTGTCAAGCGGTGGTGGGGGGCAAACACAGACACACACACTTAGATTTATACATATATATATATATATACATATATATATATATATACGACGAGCTTCTTTCAGTTTCCGTCTACCAAATCCACTCACAAAGCTTTGGTCAGCCCACAGTGAGACTGAACCTGGAACTACGTGGTTGGGAAGCAAGCTTCTTACCACATAGCCATGCCTATATATATATTCTTTAAGACTCAAAAAAGAATTAGGCTAATTTCATGCCACATTCACTGTGGCATAATATTGATATAATTACTAGTATTGTGTAGCCTTAGATCAGGCTTGAGCTTGATGAGCCCTAGTTTAGATTGACTCTCAGCTAGATAAGCTCTGAGCTAGGTCTGAGATCAACTCTGAGTCAATTCAACCTGAAGTTAGAGCAACCCTGAGCTAGATCAGCCCCGAGCTTGACCAGCCCTGAGCTTGACCAGCCCTGAGACTTTCTAGATGAGAACACTGTTTTTTTTTAGTTACAATGTATCCCAGACCACATCATACAAGACAATAATGATATAAAGGGAAATTGACTGCTATTTCTAGAAATTTGAGACATCATAGAAAAGTTTACTCATTTGCTCTGATATAAATGGTTACAAGCAATTTGTGATGAGAGCTCTTTCATCATAGGCCCAAGCCAAGTGAGATAGGAACTTGAACTTGCTACAGAAAAGATACAAAAACTTTGTTTTCAATTTTACAATGATCCCAATATTTATAGCGCTGCACTGTAATTAACTATAGTACCTATTTACTAGTAACCAGATGTTCAGCAAATGTTCAGCTGGTGCTCTGTAGAGTTTGGTATCTGCAACTCTTAGCAACTTAACAACTAGAAGACACTTGTTGATGGAAACACACTCAAAATAAATAAATAAAATGAAAAAAAAATGAAAAATAAAAGAATGCCTCATTATATCCAAATCAATTCCAATTGAAATACATTAACAAGAATTTGAGAAAAACTAAAAAACAAAACAAAATACACTGATACAATTCCATTACTACTAAGAGTCTTAACATATGTCTAATGTAGATGTGACTTTGTTTTTAACGAATGCTTGACAACTGAAGAATATAGATTTTTCCCTTTAGACAGTGATAGCCATGTTTTGGTTGCAAGCAAAATGAAGCAACCAAACAAAAGAATGTTATTGATTACAAACTGTTTCCTTTATGACAAAAAAAAAAAGAAAAAAAATTTGTATAAAAACAAACAAACAAACAAAAACTGGTAACATTTCATAAGGGACAGTGTATTTATTTATTTATTGCAATGGCTATTTTTGTACAGAAAGTGATTTAAATTTCTTTCTTTCTTTTCTCCATGTTATTACACGGAAACGAAATGAGAGACTAGTAAAGAAAGATGAGAGATTTGTTATTAAGCATCATTATTATTATTATTTATTTATTTTCTTTTTCAAATTCTGTACATGGATAAGGAAAATTAGAATATGTTGATTCCAGATTGAATAAAGCTGAAAGAAATTAATCTTAGAAGAACAATATCACAAAGTGCTGCAGCTAATGGAGCTCCAATGCATTATTGTTATGTTAGACTCAAGCAGAGATGATATCTATTTGAGAACACTATTCATGGTGAGATTTCTGCTATCACATGTCCAGCATACTTACAAAACGTTGTAAATCAATGTGATTAAGAATAATAGTTACTAAAGCATTCTTTCAGGTCATTAACTGTAACTAATCCATGTGAATGAGAAAAGTAACTTATTTTACAACTATAGTATAACAGAATGCTGCTAGTGGTGGAAGGCAAATGAATGATCTCAATCATCATGTCTTATTAACTTCAGAGCATTAAGAAATTAGTTATGTGAACTGCAATTAAAGATGTATTGTCTCTTCTTTGTTGATTAACACATTACTCTGAGTAATAAAACGGAAAGAGCGTGTAAAAGGATTGTCCAAGTATAGAATTTGATTGTGAAGTTGTGGTCGAAGTCATTTAGCATTTTGTATGAATTCACAACAGATGCAATGCTGTTTGTGGTTGTTGTTGTTTAATTCCAGGTTTGCTTTGATTGATTAGAATTCTGATCAAAGATGTTCCAGCTATGAACATCTTATTTACAGACAATGTATCTAGGATTATGTTATACAATGGGTACTTTTTGTTCATTTAAGATAGTTGGGTGTTATTTGTGGGAGATTTGGTTGCCATTTTTAAGAGTTCTAATGACCAATTGACGCTTCTTCTCTATCTGGTCTTGTCCAAGTAGCCATGCAATAGTATTGAGCACATGACTGCAAAGTGAGCAGTGATGTTTATACTCCAAATATTGATTCTATTTTGAATTAGAAAACGGTCAAATATCATCAGATATGTATTTGAGACACACACATGTACAATAGTTAAGTTTGCTTTGCGATCATGAGGTCCCAGTTTCAATTCTACTGCTTGGCATCTTGGACAAGTGTTATTTTCCATAACCTCAGGTTGGCCCTTACCATGTGAGTAAAATTGGGTAGATGAAAACTGTGTAGAAGCCTATCATATGGGTTGTATCTGTAATTCAAAGGTCTGGCCTGGTCACACTGTCATTCTGATTTCTCCTGAAAATTAAATTAAACTTACATGTGTCTGTGGAATACACAGCCACTTACATGCTAATTCAGCAGACCTGGATGTTTAGTTGATTGAATAACTGAACACTCATGGTTAGAAATTCAAACTAAGATCCATTTATATATATATATATATATATATATCATCATCATCATCATCATTTAGCATCCATGCTGGCATGGGTTAGACGATTTGACTGAAAACTGGCAAGCCAGAGAGCTGCACTAGAATCCAGTCCGTTTTGGCTTGGTTTCTACAACTGGATGCCCTTCCTAATACCAACCACCACCACCACAGTCGCTTCCACTGCTACCGCCGCCACTACCTTCACCACCATCATTGTCATCTGCCTTCACAGCAAGACTGAATATGTTTACATACACATGTCATATGCTGTATAGTAGAGAATGTAAGTAAATTTGGCAGTTTTAGTGGGTGGGGGGTTTTAACAGGTCACTGGCATAGATGTTTTTAACGTGTCACCGTTATACTATGTAGTTTGTAGCCTGATCCACTAAAGGACCTTTTTGTGAGTTTCACCGGATTAGTTAAATCCAGATATTGTGCATTATATATATATATATATATATATATATATATCATCATCACCATTATTTTTTAATTTCTAATTTTAATGCTTGCATAGATCAGATGAATTCGTCAAGGCAGATTTTCTGTGGCCAGATACTCTTCTTGGCTGCTAACCATCAGCTGTTTCCAGGCAAGGTATTATATCTCATAGTCCTTTGAGCAATGAACAGCTGAATGGCCAGGCAAGTTTTTATGACACATTGTAAGAAATGACACTGTTGTTATGGATGATTATTTTTATCAGTCAACATGCAAATGTCAAGACAAGAGGAAGACACACACAGACACATACACATACAAACATGTATGCACACACACACATACAATGAGCTTTCTACAGTTTCTGTCTACCAATTCCACTCACAAGATTTGGGTCAATCTAAGGCTATGTTTAAAAGAAACATGTAACAATAAGAAGTGAATGATGTTAGGTGCTGGTTCATTTGGGCATGAATTACTGGCAGCGTATCGGTCTATCAAACCACTTATATAGACGATTTGTTAGTGGCGAGTAATTCCGAAGGGGAACATGAGGGGCATTTGCATCAACTTTTCCAGTGATTAATGGAATACGGCATCGTGATTAACGCCAGTAAATGCATTTTCAGAGTTTCATCATTGCCATTTCTCGGACACAGAGTAGATAAAGATGGAATTCGTCCCCTTCCTGACAAAATGGAATCTTCATCATCATCCTTTAACGTCCGCTTTCCATGCTAGCATGGGTGGGATGGTACCATAGGAGCTGGCCAAGCCAGAGCCTGTACCAGACTCCTGTGGTTTTGTTTTGGCAGGATTTTACATCTGGATGCCCTTCTTAACACCAACCACATCACAGTGTGGACTCAATAGTAAATTTCCCTATGCCCACATCCCTCCAGAAACTATGCGAGTTTCTGGGATTAATTAATTTCTACCGGTGGTTCCTTCCTCACTGTGCTGAAGCAGCTCAACCACTCACAGATCTCTTTTGTAACAAAACAAAGAAGAATCATGTCATAACATTGAAGGAAACAGAGTTACGTTCTTTCTTTAAATTAAAGGATACACTGGCTATGATGCTAGTTTATCCCAAGTGCTCCACTATTTGCTGGTAGACGCATCCCATTACGGAGTCGGAGGTGTACTTCAACAATCTGTGAATGGCATTTGGCAACCCTTACCCTTCTTTTCTAAAAGATTTCAGCCCACAGAGGCTAAATACAGCACTTTCGGGCGTGAATTGCTGGCAGCGTATCTGTTTGTCAACCATTTTCAGCACATGCTAGAAGGATCTGTTTTCAGTATTTATACGGACTTTAACATTCCATCAGACAGATCCCCAAAAATAAGTACTCACTCATGAATATTGATTTTTTTTATTTCCGCCCATAAAAAGGTTCAAGTCTGAAAGGCCAATAACTTGAATATAAAGGGAGAAAGCAGATTCTGACATACAGGGATCAGATTACCCATGGTGGCCAATTTCAGTTAAATACTATAATTAGTTTTAAAGATATTCAGCACCGAAATCTGTATAAATTGACATTCGCGCTCCACGAGGGGCGTGACACCCGCTAGGTATCACTTTTTCAATAAACTGATAAAGCCGCGATGACACCCTACCATCGATAGTGTCCCATCTATTGCTCAAACACGAAATACTGACTCCTCTTTTGTATCTGTCTAGTTGTCTTACAAATCATAGCTCTTGGACCAAACGTTAATCTTTGACGAAGCAAACAAACATTTATTGCTTGGCAAAGGGGACTAATCTAACTGTAAGCTAAGTTTGGTTGTTCTAAGTATGTTTCACAATATATCTTCAATGTTATAGAATTACACATTTTGAAACATTTGTAATACGCACTTTTAGATAAAAAAAATTTCGTATTTCCACTTCTTTTAATCTATTAAAAACCGAGAAATTCCAATAGCTTTTCCCAAAAACGTTTTCGGTAGGAATACGGATTATAAGTGTTTCAAAATGTGGAATACTACAATATGGCGAAAAATAATTGGGAGTAAAGGTGGTGGCTTGAGTTCCGAAGGTACGATAAGTTGGATGGGTAGACGTTTAAAACAGCATGGATTAAAAAATTTAAGAAGGTCCGCCCACGAGTGTTTTGAAATGTGGAAAAATCCCAAAGAAAAAAAACCCGAAAAATTCCGATTTATGTAAGACAGCTATTCTGAAAGTCCGACAAATAAAAATTAAATGTCTTTTTTAATTAGTAATGATAGAGTTTCTAAAACAAATTCGAAAAAATTGTGGAAAACGCCAAAAAAGAACAAACACAAAAGCAATCGGGTTGGTTAAATGGTGGAGTACACGTTATCGTAATGGAGTTCTAGTTCGAACTCCACTACGATAACGTGTACTCCAATTCTAAAAAAAAAATTATTGTAATTTATATTTATAATAACTTATTTTACCCAATGTATGAATCTGTTGGGTCAAAACACATGTATGGTGACAAATTCTGATTAATATTACATTCATGAAATGAGGCCTTCGTGCCCAGTATAGAATGGAATATTATATTCATAAAATGAATAGGCTTTCTCCGGAGGGCTGACTGACAGAGTACTCGCCTCTCAGCCATAAACAGTGAGGTCAGTACTGCTGTCCAACAGCCACTGTTGACGAACATCGACCAGAAGAAAAATATGAAGAAAGTCCATGCCTACAATTGGGTAAGGCAAGTCGGCGATAGTGAAGATCCAGTTGAAATCCCTTTGTAGGCCCAAATCCAATGATAGATTTGGCCGTACGTCAAGATTGGTAAATGATTCACGGCCTGCAAGGTAATTAGGAGAAAGAGGAGGTTTATCCCCAACTAAATTGACTGGCCAAATACTGTAGCTGGCACCAGAATCCACAAGGAACAGTTTGTGTGATGAAAAATGCATGATTATGCAGGCACAAACTGGGAGCAGCTGCCATGCTCACCCTCCCCCTTAAGCGTTTCCCTAACCCGAATTTGCACATGGCTGTGTACATTTGTTAGTCGCCGAGTCAAAACGCCTGTGGTACCAGCAATACGACGAGGCAGGATAGAAAGAATGTTGTCACGGAGAAGATGAACGACTGAATGGTTGTCGGAGAAAAATTTCTTGAATCATGTAGTTGTTTCATCTCTTTGGTTAAGTCCAGAACGGCCTGCTCCAGAGTAGCTAATCTCACCGCACTGTGCTCCGACGATACAGATGCTACTGCAGAAGAAGCAGAAGCCTCTGGTAGTTGAGGAAACGTGGCCCCACACCCCTATCAGTGAAGTCCATTATTTTGTCAGCCAAGCAAGCCAACTGGTCCACACTGACCTCAATCATTGGAGCCAGAATGGCTTGCACGTTTGATGGCAACCGGGAGAAAAACAATTGGCACTGTCGATGGATGAGCCATCAGTCAATTCATGCATCCAACAAAATAGTTGTTGGCATCCTGTCACCCAAATGTTCCACATTCACCAAGGTGCGAAAACTTTTCTCTGCAGAAAGAAACATCCGTGAGGTGGGTTTGTGATTAGATCCTTCACTGTCGGCGTAAATGAGGCAGGAATGGCATTGAGCAATATCTGCAACAGTCTCTTCTCCGTGGAAATATTTGCTGCGAAATGCGCAAACCACACTTTCATATCTCCACTGAAAGCTGGCAATGTGTAGTGACTCATGTCGGCCACTAGGTATGAACAGAATGTTAGGAATGCAACACAAATGACAGCAGTCCAAAAACGCATGAGTTACCAAAATGAGTCAGACACTGATCTCATTGATTAGATGTCACAAGTGTGGCAAGAAAAAGTTAGTCCTCATATTCTTCTTTAGGCAGGCACCTCAACATGAATTAAACTTCAATGGCGGCGAGCGGGGGAAAAAAAGTCATTCCCCAAGGCAAACATGATCGTTGGGTTGCATGTGCATGTGTAAGGCACAATGAAGCTATGCAGAAATTTCAAATGCCAACTTAGGAAGACGGGCAACCATCTTGAAAACTGTAAAAATCTCCGCATTGTTACCACTTAAAACAGGCACAAAAGAACAGCTACTTAGAAATAACACTAAAAAAAAATGTTTGTTTAGTTGTTTCACCATGTTAAGAATGTCACCAGTTTTTCAAATTTTTTTTAAGGAAAATATTTCAAAAAGAAATATTTGAACGTTCGGGGTCATCAATTTAGCAAGGCGAGTGCATGTTCATAACATGGTTTTTGTGAAGTGTGTGTAAATACTAATTCAGAATGCAATTTTTAGTAAAAAATGTTTATTGTACATTTGTGTGTGCAGGAGTCGGATAAAGCTTGGAGACTTACATTACAATAAATAGGTTATTCGGTGCTGGACCACCTATGTTGATTGCTGATATAATTCAAAATTAGTGGAGCGAAGTTGGTATAAAGACAAAGGTGTTGTTTCCGTGCTCGACAACCATTCTCACTCTCTCGTTGGTCATTAGCTAACTGATTTATAAGGTGCGCTTCCCTTCGTTATGTATTAATACTTTTCCAGGCCTGATTGGCTGAAATTGTCGTAGTACAACTGTGCACAATAAAAAAATAGGCTTTCTCCGACTCGCTACAAATGCCTTAAAATAATTGTACAGTTCTTTACTTAGAACAAAATACCAAATTACGGAAGATATGAAGAATCTTACCTTTGTAAAGCATTGAACTCACAAGAGACAAACTGTAGACAGGAGCCTTCACTGCGGACTAGTTATCGAGATGGCCTGCATAGAAGGCCCTTCCTGTAAGGTGGCAAATGAGACCTGAGCTTAAATGGCCGATCGTACTCTTTCTCACACACTGTAGATGATTGACACAGAATAAACAACATTGACACACTCTTGTTTGTGGTTATGTTTATATAGAGCTTAACAAAAGCTTATTATACCTTCACCGGAAGATAATATGGCTTTTCCATATGAACTCAACCAGAGCTGCACATGTGCCCAACTCTGATTTGGCTCGAATATGTTTTGGTAACATCTCTATGCATAAAGAACACATGCATAATTATATGGTTCAAAGATATGCCCCCACACCCCAAAAAAACATCTGATTGCAAATAAAGTGGTAGACTTAACAAATCAATGAGCGCTGATATCACGGCAGTAAATAAAATAAAGGCACATGCTCACAATTCCCCCACTGTTTCAAAACCTCTGTACAGAGAATAAAAATTATGAACGTTTGTTGTTGCACACACAAGTTTGATGGCTGTTAAAGAGAAACTGACTGAAAGTTTCTATTCCCTTTTTAAAACAGTTGTTGAACTCTTGCAAGACTCTTATTCTGTTAATTGTGATGAAAGAAGAAACATCAAGCATGACATTGCTTATATGGCAGATGTATTCACAAAGTTCAATGAAGTCAATTTGTAACTGCAAGGAAATGAGGTTAAACCGTTTCAAAGTAAAACCAGCCTTCTCCGTTTTTGTTCAAGTTACAGACTGTAACTTAGAATAGCTGTAACTTACAGCTATTCATTCTTCCAGTTTCCGAGCCTCGCTGAATTGGAGAAGGAAAAGCTCATACCAGAATACATTCAAGTGTATTGTTCACACCTGGATGAGCTGCATAGACATGTCTGAAAGATTTCAGCATATTTATTTTGATTAAAATATCAGTCCTAGGTATCATATTTTGTACAGACTGAAAATTATTGAACGCGGGGAACTAAGACTACCTTTCAGCCAGGTGTCGAGCTGATATCTACGCTCAGTATACAGCCATCGCATTAAAAAATATGAAAACGTTTGGGAAACCACTGTATTAAACTAAACATTATTGAAAAAAAGGGAGTGGTGATTTTAGGCGGGATTGACAGTGCCACCCCCACCCCCAATAAAAACGGCCGGTCGAGATACTGTCTATATTTTTTATATTCCCCAAATTGTTTTGGTTTTATTATGAATCTGTTATACTTACCTGGAACCAAAGACCGCAGCATGCGCTGACCTTTAACTAAGTTGATTTCTGTTCACAATTTTTGTTTTCTTCAAAGCTTGAACCAGCATATCCGTGAAGTGAGTCAAAATGACTCAAAAATTGATCATGATTTGCAGCTTCAATTCATCAAAACAGCCAGTGCATAATTTACGATTTAAAAATTTCAGTTACTTTGTTTTTAAAAACGAATTACATTTCAAAGTTGTCAGCCTAAATGTATCATTCTTGTCACATTACTCATTACAATGCTGACTTACTAAACTTGTCATTACACAATCAATATTTAATTTACTTTAGGAAGAAATATTTTCGGACAATTACCCAAGTGCTGTTATTGTATTCTGTAGTTATTTCCAACCAAGATAAAAATACATAAGAAAATATTAAATAAATTATAAGTTTTAAAGGAAAGCTGAAGAAAATTAAAAAACAAATTTTTTTATACATATCCTTTTAATTTTCAATCATATCCAGAATTTATTTGAATGAAAATTCAAGACACGTTTTGCTATTACTAAAATAGATATTACTCGTAATATTTAGAAAAGGAAATTGTACAGGGGTGAACATGCAACAAAACAGAAAAAAAAAACATGAATTATATTATTAAAACTTTCACATTTATCCATCCTACGTAATACACAAGTGTGCTCCCCCCCCCCACGACTTTGTTTCTTCATAACTTCCAGAAAAACTGATATTTTTTAGTGAAATTTTCTACAAATATGTTTCAGATGTTGTAGATTCCGATTATACCCGGAATTTGTTGTGAACAAAAAAAGTTTCCGAGTGAGAGGAGTTTCAGAAAATTCACACGAGTTGGCTTTGTTTCCTAATAACTTCCAGAAAAATGAATATTTTTTAATGAAATTTTCTATAAATACCTTTCAGATGGTGCATATTATGATTATATCGGATAAAAAAAAATGGTGGGCTCGCACATACATACATACTGACAAACATCACAAAATAAAACTTGAAATTTCGAAAACAAAATGTGATGCGAGTTAGTATGTGTGTGCGGGTCCACCAATGTTGTTTTTTTCATATTAAATTCCGATATAATCGTAATCTACACCACCTGAAAGGTAATTTTTAGACAATTTCATAAAAAATCACCCATTTTCTGAAAGTTATGAGGAAACAAAGCCGAGTTTTGTGAATTTTCAGAAACTCCCCTTTCCACCTTCGGAAAGAATTTTCACAACAACCAAATTCTGATATAATTAGAATCTGCATTATTGTAACAAATTTCATTTAAAAATATCAATTTTTCTGGAAGTTATGAGGAAACAAAGTCCGTAATTTGCTTGAGTCTTTCACTAATTATCGCTGGATACAACGTGAAACAAAACTATCACATGTAAGACGAGGAGCTTTTATCAGTCACGTGCAAACTGCGGCCCTCGGGACTTTCCGAAAAATATTACCTCGACTATTTAAGTAGTGCAGCTCACTTCTCGAAAATGGTTGCCCATGTCTGCTTTACATGATCACATCTGCTAGAAATAGGAGCAAAAAGTGCGTTACCTCACCTAATTACATTCAGGATATGACAGTTTTAAGTTGTATTGAATTTGCACATTCTTTTAAAGTCATTTTTTAAAATCATCATTCAGTGCATGTCTAGGACCTGAAATGTATAATTTAGCATTATCTGCATATCATTTTAATGAAGTTGATCTGAGAGACTGCTCCTTTGACAGGAAGAATTAGAGAGAACTCTCTTCAATATGAACAAATTGAGATCTATTGGATAAATTTTCTTTGCCCCATTCTATTACAGGTATACGACCGATTTTCTGGCAGCTGATGGTTTGGCATCTCCTTTATTCAGGATTAATTCTGAGGGGGATAAATTTCTGGTTGGCATTGTGTTTACATGAATTATTTACATTGCACTTGTCAGTGACCAATACTGCTTCTTTAAGCTTAAAGTTACCCTTAGCTATAGCTACTAAGATAAGAGAACTCTTAACTGTTAATACCAATCCTTATTGATCTAAGACAGATTAGAACTATTCTATTAAAAAAAAGAAATGGACTGTGGTGTTTCAGTCGATGCTTGAAAAATTTCTGGAAGTGAGGGGGGGGGGCAGAAACAAAGAAGCCATGTGAAGCAACTTTGCTTAGATGAAATGTTTAGCCCTTTAGTATTTAAACCAGTCATATCTGACCTAAATATTCTTATTTTATGTTTAAACTGGTCAGATCTTCTGGCCTCTCACATCTACCTTAGAATGCCATTCTAAAAATAATTAATCACATCATCATAATCTCAAAGTTACAAGATAATACATAATTAATTCAAAACAATGTGAATAAATAAGCATTACATTTGACAGAGTAATCTGAATGCTAAAGGGTTAACAATATATCCAAGCAGAATGCGGGCCCTGTAGCTTCAATCATTGCTGATGTCCCACTTGCAATATCTGAAATACAAGATGAAAGGATTAACTATGAAATGGTCAGCTTCCTCAAATTCCAGGCCTTAGTGATTTAATCATTAAAATTCTAAAATTTATTTTTGTGGCTTTTTTTTGTAAGTACAGAAGTTAAATGTACTAATGTAATGCATAACTACCTCCTATTTCATTTATTAAACTTATATCTAATATCCTGCTTTTGTATAATTTATGTTTCTCCCAGTTCATGGTTCTATAGATGCACGAGATGTGTATAATTTGAAGTTTAGATGTTTGTGGATGAATTATTGGTTAATTCATCAAAATTTTGGAATCAGGATATTGGAAAATTTGTGGTGTACCTGTATTTGTAATCAAAGAATCAAATACTTTCACAATGTTAATGATAGCAATGTAGATAAATGTCTACAATGTTATTGTTGTTGAATTCTTTTGTTCAAGTGTTCAGACAAGAGAGTATTTGAGTAATTAATTATATTGTGATTTAGCATAAAGCCATGTTACTTAATTGATAAGTTTATTTTGAGTTAAATGATTAAAAATACTTTATCTTTCTTATAATGGATTCAAATTTGTTTGCTACATGTATTTAATAAACTGATTGGTCTAATGTTCAGTATTAGTCTTTTTTATTTTTTATGTACAGTGAATACATTGGCAACTTTCCAAATTGATGGAAATGTACGAGATGCTGAAATAAAAAGACTATAGGATATGCAATTTTGGTAATTGTGAGATACCATCTGAACAAAAGATTTTGAACAAAGTGGTTTTATAAACAGGAAATTTAGTCCCTAAAGGATAATTTTTTGCATTTAAATTTAAGCCAATATACATATCCATAATAAATACAGAAGAGAATTACTGAATAGAATTGTTTTATTAGAATGATTAAAAATACTAAATTTTCTGTCACCGGTGAGGTTTTGAACCTTGTATATATAATAAAGCAGACAAAGGAAACACTATAGTGATCGAAAGTGAAAGGAAGGCATTAGTTGTTACTGTATGTGTATGTCTATGTATTTCCAGTATGTATGTCTCAGAGAGAGAAAGTGGGAAGAGAAAGGAGAAAAAGAACGTGCTGTCTGTCTCTGCGTGTGTCGTGCATGCAAGGTTTTCTTGGCATAACTAGTTTGGTACCCCTTTGTTGCCTTATTTTGTTTCCTCATAACTTTCTGAAGTTTACAATTATGTTGATACAAATGTTATTCTACTTATGACAAGTTTCAGATTATTTTTTCTGCAACCTAATTTTTATTTCTTTGTAAGACATATTTTTAAATGATGTTTTGCAAAAATGCAAAATGACAATCATTTTTCCCTTGTGGTAAGGAGTTTGCATTCCAAGCACATAGTTCCATGTTCAGTCCCACTGTATGGTACTTTGGGCAAGTGTCTATTACATGCAGTGGGACTAAACCCGGGACTATGTGGTTGAGAAGCAAACTTCTTACCACACAACTACATCTGTACTTTTAAAGTAGAATCAGTATGACTGTGCAAAAAGACTTAGAATCACAACTACAATCCATCTGAAACAAAACTTGGATTGACCTGAAGAATCATTCAGAAACTCTTGCTTAAAGTTGTTGTTTAGCTCCATGTTGAACCTGATCCTGCAGGCCTGTCATCAAAAGCATTACATCTGCAACCATTCTATCTTTGTAGGGCTGTCTAGGAACTACATTATTAGGTATTATTTCATTTTATGACCAAAAAATGAAAGTGGGAATATTGACACTATTCAGCAATCTCCAGAGGGATGTGTTGAATAGGCCCCCTTTTTCATTTCCTATAATTAAAGTGGAGGTAAGTTATGGAAGAGGGAGACCCAGGAAAACATGGGACAAAGTATTGAAGCCTGATTTCAAAACACAGCCTTACAAAGGAGATGACAGAGGACCGAGATATGTGGCACATTGCTGTAATCAAGAAGATCCACCTACCACAACAGAATTGAGATCCTAAAACCATTTTTCATATTTCCTAGGGTAAGGAAATAACAGTTGCTACCTAAGGACAAAAATTGTGTAACACAGTGTAATATATGTACAAATTAAATTGCTATTCTTGTTAGAAAAATTAATAAATGTTGGAAAAATGGAAATGAAGCCTTTTCTTATTTGATTTGCGTAGTATTTCTTTGGCCATCCTCATTGTCAGCCTTAAGAATCATCCCAAATAAATGATGTCTTGATTATCAATTTACTCATTACTGAGATCCACACTACATGCTCTTACCAGCAGAGGTGCATCCTATGCATCTTTTCATTGATAAATGCTACTTTCATGATAATCCACACATCTTTGTTCATGATGTTGTATAATCTAGTTAGCTCCAAACCCTTATGAAATATCCAAATTTGCATGACATGCAGTGTCTATTCATGCTTCACAGTAGGTAGCGAGCATTTAGATTTAACAATGCATTGTTAATTATGCGTGTGGTTCTTTTTTGTAAGTATGCATAATGTATCAAGATTCTTTTGAAGTTGTTGCTTCCCACATGGATGCAACAATTCAGGTACAGCAGCAAATAGAATATGTAAAATTCCATGCTAAAAAAAATGTCTTGTTTGGTCTCAAAGGCAATGCAGCTTTATATATTTATCATGTATATTTTATGAACTTTCTAGAGTTTGTAGTCTGATATCACATACTGGATTCTGTACTGCCTTATAGATCATCACTATCAAATGGATAAGCATCTTCTGGTTGCAGAGGACTCAAGATATTTGTCTCCACTTTAACCATTATCTTTAGTCTTACTTGTTTCAGTTATTGGACTGCAGCCGTACTAGGGCACCACCTTAAAGGATTTAGTCAAACAAACCGACCCTAGAACTTATTTGTTTTTAAAGTCTGGTACTTATTCAATTGGTCTCTTGCTGAACTGTGAAGTTACAGGGATGTAAACAAACCAACTGGTTGTCAAGCAGTAGGTGTGGAACACACACATGCACATGTGCACACACACGATGGTCTTTCACACAAGTCATTGGTTAGCCCAGGGTTATAATAGAAAACACTTTCTCAAGGTGCTGCACAGTGGGACTGAACCCAAAACTATATGGTTGCAAAGTGAATTTCTTAACACTCAGACTTGCATGCACATTTTATCTGCAAAAATAAAAAATGGGACAGTCATGGGTAGAAAGAATTTTACCATAGGTCTGTTCAATTCGTGTTAGTCTAGGGTTAAACAACAACCACCACCACCACCATGACTAAGAACTAGCTGGACTTGGCCCTTATGAAGTTATGTGCTTTGATCATGAACATGTAACACTACCAACAGGGTGTGATTTATCAAATTGTAGTTTGCTGTCTGAAACACTACTGATTAGGCCTTCAATGCTTTGAGTAAAACCTACTTTATTTTGTCTTCTTCTTGAGGAAATTCCAGCATTCTGCTATGTGAAATATATATTGAGTGAAACAGAATGCGATATGGTTGTGTGTCTACAGCATACATAACATTATTTCAATGTTCTTAACTCCTCTGAGATCAAAAATAAGTAAATATAAAAAAATAAACATCATATTTATTATATATATGATATATGCTTCTTTCCAAATTTATGTTATTTCAAAATAAATAACATTTACTTTGCAATACATGTGTTTATGCTTAGTACATATTTAATCAATAAGAAATGGTGATTTTTATCTTTATCATTCAGGTGAGAAAACAAAAACAAAACAAAACAAACAATCTATATTTAAATTAACAGTTGTGATAGAATAAAGGTAGTCAGCTAAGAAGATATTAAAATGCTATATTAAGTATTTACAAAAAATAAGACTAACATAAAATGAACAAATTA
>JAOPUL010007422.1:41834827-41845473 GCA_027564515.1 Octopus rubescens
TATCTATCTATCTAGCTATCCATCCATCAATCTCTCTATCTCTCTCTATCTATACATCCCTCCATCTATCTATCTGATATATATATATATATATATATATATATGTACATCCTGTCTTCGAATACGAACCTAGTAAAGTGGGGCAAATCAGATAATCCTCAGTGCCCATTCTGCTGGGGTAGGCAGACAATGAAACATGTTGTGAGCTCCTGAAGAGTAGCACTAGCCCAAGGAAGATACACATGGAGGCACAATCAGGTGCTTAAGGAGATCGTACATGTAACAAGTATGGCAAGAGAAAAATCCTTAGCACTAAGAATCTCCAACACCATTTTCATGGCAGGAGGCAGCATATCATGGTCAGGAACAGCTATGCCATATGTGGCATGGAAATGGAGTCTTTTGGGTGGTGCGGATGACTGGGAGTGCTCAAGCAAACCTCCTAGGATCAACAAAACAACCAGAAATCATTTCGGAGAGTGTCTTGAGGCCAGATATTGTACTCCATTCTAGTTCATCAAAGCAACTGATTTTGATTGAACTCACCATGGTTTTTGAAATTAGAATAGAGAAAGAACAAATGTTCAAGACTGAAAAATTACGCCAGTATGGCCTGGGGGAAACCAACTTCTGGGCCAATGTTCTAACCATAGGGGTTGGAGCCAGAGGTTTTGTGGGCAAATCTGCTTATGATTTAATGAAACAATTTTCAGTTTCAGAGAAGAACAGAACGAAAGCCCTAAAGGCAATATCAGAGACAGCGGAGAGGTGTTCCAGCTGGTTCTGCTTGAGGGGGAACAAAAACGAGCTCCATACCATTTGAAGGCAATATTTTTTTATTCTAAGCTCTGAGTGAGTCATTGTGGTAGTGTTGACATTTCACTGCTACCATAACAACCAACATCATGTCTAATTTAAGTATAGGTTTGAAAGTTGAGTCAATAGAGAGGAGTTCCAATTAGTTTGAAATCTCCAAGCAGTTTAAATTCACAAGTCTCCGATATCCAAGTGACCTGGATGAGGCCTGTCCCCCTTAAAATGTAAGAAGTTAAGGGCCGAAACATTTGCCTGGGTGGGATTTCTTCTCTGAGGACCTGCTGTTCAGCTCTCTTGAGAGTTTCTCACCACTATGGATATATATGTATATATATGCATATATATATATTTTTTTTCCAGTAAACTGTTAAAGCCGGTCAGAGAGTGACCATTGGTTTCACACTTATAAAGCACTTGGCCGTATAGGTGACTCATCAGACTCAAATGGCTGGAGGCTTAAATGCCTCCGGCCAAGCGTTTTATAGGTGTGAACCAATGGTCACTCTCTGACTGGCCTTAACAGTTTACTGAAAAATACATTACTGTTCTAATGTTTTAGAGTGTGCTTCTTCTTTGGATATATGAACTACTGGCGATATATATACTGGATATATATATAGTGAAGGTACGTGACCTAGTGGTTAGAGTGTGGCTCTCACAATTGCTAGATCATTTGATTCTCGGACTGGGTGGTGCGTTGTGTTGTTTCGAAAAACACTTCATTTCACGTTGCTCCAGTCCACTTAGCTGTAAATCGATGACCCTATGATGGAATAGTCTTCTGATCAAGGGAAATGTTGGCCTGTTCACCTAGCCAGGGGGTGGCATCATTCAAAGGCTAAAATAATGCGAATCGCATTGTGACCAGTGATGTATAACAACATCCGATAGTCTGGTCAATACTGTGATATATACATATATATATATATATATATATACACATACATGTGTGTGTGTCTGTGTGTGCATATATATGAATATATATGCGTGTGTGTGCATATATATGCATATGTATGTGTGAATATATTTATGTATGTGTAAATATATGTTAGACTGTAACATAAAGACAATCCCATTTTCATATAAAAGTATTGGTACATATCCAATTACGTGTTTTTCCTCTTTTTTGTCCAAATGAAATATTTTATATTTTTGGAAAGGTAGGGTGGGGATAAGTTGGATGACAATAATGGTTCCTTAAAGGAAACAACAACAGCCTAAAAGAGAAATAAAGTAACTTCTACTAAAGGGTGAATGTGTGGATTTGTTGGTCTCAACTTGCCCGGAGAATTTGCATGAGGGATTGATAATTCAAAAATAGTTATGAGTGAAAAATCTTACTTGATTCTATTACTCATTATCTTAATTAAATCAAGACAACATGCATAGTTGGGTCACCTGACTGATTGGTATTAAATCACTAAAAGACCTGTTCCAGCCTCTGGCCTACAGATGTGCGCTCTCTCTCTCTCTCCTCTCTTTTCTATCACTACCACCATGGCCTCTGTTCCTTAGAACCGGCTGATCTTGTACCTACTCCAAATAGGCACCTCCATCCCACCCATCACTCTACCACTTATTTCTGTAGCATCCAATCCTGCTCTGGTCCTGCACTAAGCACTATCCTCTTTCTTTCCTCCTTGAATGTTGTCCCTCTGAAATCTTCTCCATGCTCATGTTTTGCTGCAATTTAAAGGGGACATTAATTGCATTAAGCTCACTGGTCTTGAAGGACCTTTGAAGGTTACAGGCATTGCTTCATCCTCCAGACTGAGCATATAGAAACCCCCCCCCAAAAAAAACTTACCACCAAAGTGACGACACTTTCTCTATCTTCTTCACTCCCAGATGAAAAGCAAGAGACCCAAATGTTACATTATTTTTTCATGTCTCATAGCAATGAAACTTGTCAAAAACATGTCTATAAACTCTTCCAGAAACTGTCTTATAGATTAATTGTTGCTGATGTAAACCATCACTGTTTTTTCTTGCATTCTGGATATTACCTTAATTTAACAAGAACTTACATATTCCTGTATTGCGTTGATCGTAATCCTGGATATATTAACATACATGGTACAATTGTTTGAACACAATGATTAATTCATGTGTCTTTCCTGTTTGCTAACAAAGAAATAACTATTGCTTTCAGCTTAATGATTTGATATATCTGGACAGCACCCTGATCTAGCAGTTGTTGTTTAGATTAAGAATTATTGATTTAAAAAAAAAAATAAGTCCCCCCTCCACCCCACACTTGTGAAAATACAATACAACACTCAGTAGTTCGAAATCATCTTTATAGACTTGATTAGACTAGATGTGTGCTGTAATCTTTCACATCAGTTTACTGATTTCAGTAATACTAAGATAGCTAAACTGAATTTCTGCTCATAATATTACTGCTAATAATTGCAAAATCAGGAAAACATGATATAGCCATTTGACTTGCTAGAAATATCAGTCAGGTTTCTTTTAAATCACACCTTACTACTTAAAAAAAAAAAATATATTCATGTAGTCTGGGATGCAATAAAACTAATAAAATGATGGGTAGGTCGTGGCTGGAATGGTTTTGATGATAGGATCACTTGATCAAGGTTGACCTAGAGTTAAAGAACAATACCAACAGCTATTATTAATCTCATAGCATTTTTGACAATTCCAGTAACATTAAAATAAGGTGGAAAACTGGTGGAGTCGTCAGAGCGTTGGGTCGAATGATTTGTAGGATTTGTTCTGATGCTTTACACTCTGAGTTCAAATATCACAGAGGTCATCCTTTCATCCTTTCAAGGGTAGACAAAAAAGTACCATTCCAGGGTATTAGATTGTTAGAGGATCAGGAAAGATGCCTTGTGGCATCTGTTCTGGCTTTCTACATTCTGAAAGCAATGCCTGTGATGACACTGGTTCCAATTTGCATTGGTTTTTCCCTTGGATTAACATTGGTGGTGTGGTGACGGGAGGCTCACATGCATGGGCAACTGCCAGCCTTCCTCAAAAGAGGAAATCTTGCACAGTCCTGCACATACAAGTGCAGATGTATGGTTAACCCTAAAGGTCCTAGATGTTAAAATATCAGATGCATCTAAATTCCTCACTGATACATTTGTGCTTGTTACCATATTTGCTGGTGTATAAGATGCACAATCACATAAGACAAACTCTTTTTTTTTTGGAATAAAAAAAGTATATTTTGTGCCACCCACCTTCAAAGAAATGAATATATTTCATCATACACTCGGTATCTCATCCATGATATGGCCACATTAGAAGCATGGCAAAGTTTTTGTATTTAAGAATAAAAAAAGTGCGTTTTATACACCAGTATATATGGTACATTAAGCAGCAGAAGTTTTTGCTGAACAACCAATTTTACTTACATGCACAATAGTAGCTCCAACAGGACATAAACTGCTTTAATTACAACACATTTCAACTGAATAACTACTACTTTAGTGACATTGAAGTACAGAATTTCCATCTAAACACCAGCTTCAATTATATTTAATGAACATCAGTGGTTTTAATTACATTGAATGGTAGAATTTCCAACTGACCAGAAACCTTACATTGAGCAAAATAAATTCAAGTAGAATATTAGCTGCTTTAGTTACTTTGAACAGTATAAGCTTGAAGCTGATCATTTAATGCTTTAATTACATTGAGCAGTAGAAATTCTGCTGAATATCCATTGGTTTTTCTGGAACTTTCAATATTCACTGAATATCAGAAGTTCCAGCTAAACATTGATAATTGTAATTACATTGAATATTGAATTTCCCAAATGTTGGCTTTCACTATCAGTGAGGATCTTTCTTGGTGAAAGTACATCCTTAACTAAGCTAGGACCACATCCCAGTCACTATTGGTTCTCTTCAGGGCTAGACAATACTTTAGTACCTAACAATTATTGATACTCTACAAAGCTCAGGTGAAGCCCACAAAGGAAGAATTTACTTTCACATCTGGAACAATGCTGCTGCTGCTGCAAACACAGACAGTATGTCTTTGAGCAAGAGGCTGGAGCATGTCTGCAAACAACTTTATGTCAATCAATCAGGTAGCCCTTTTCTGAATGTGGTCTAGGATGTCTGTTTATATTGAAGCAGTCTCAGCCACTGAGTTGACGTTCTAGCTAAGTTACAGTTGTGTTTTTACCAGAAGAGGTCCATGGTAATAGTGAAAACCAACATTTGGGTACCTCTGCTATATTTTTATATTATCATTATTATTGCGTAAACTCACGAGAGAAGCTCAGTATTTTCAAATCTGAACTTCTGACTTAATCATTTCTCACGTGGTTTTTCCCTTATATTTTAAATATGTGTATGTCTTTATCACATGAAAAAGTGTAAAATATAAGACCATTTTACAGACCTTCTGAGGCTGGTGGTGGAAATGAAGGAAGAAACCCCACAGCCTATTAGTAAATTAGAGACCTTGTTACCCAGTTCAACACCATCACCTTGCAAGGGCCAGATGGTGGCATTAAATGGGGTAACAAATTAAGTCTGTTATGCAGGAACAAGTACAGTCCATTTGCCCAGTTTAATTCACAAGATTTGGGTTAAGCTTAAGCTATGGTAGAAAACACAGTAGGATTGAACCAGGAACCCTGTGATTAGGAGCTAACTTTTAACCACACAGCCACGCTTTATCCAACCTTTACCAGAGGTGCCTTGCAGCATGTAAGCATTCATTCACATTACATAACCCCACAAGTGTAGTTAACTGAAGGGTTAATATTTCTTCTGTAAAACCTGATGGAGAATGTATTTCAATTACATATATAATTCTATTCAAATTCTTAATTTCCCCATTATATTAGAAATTGATCAAAGATAACCTTTAGATCATTTTCCTTAAGTTATTATTGCTCGTTCTTTGGTGATTGATCTAGAAGCTAAATGATGGTGAAAATATTACTGAAGTACTTGTTCAATAATACTTCTTCTCTCAATGATATATTGGTTTATTTCTCTTGAAATATTTATCTATTCATGTTTGCCATCCTTCTCTTCTCTCACTTCAATATAATTATTCAGTTTAGCTTTTAAGAGTATACAATAGAGAACTGCATTATATAATGTTTTAGCGATATATTATGAAATTAGATTTACCCAAAGATAATGAAGGAATACAAATTAACTTATTACTTTAGCTTGATACGATGAGATTGCAACTAACTTCATAAATGATTCAGGCCATTTTAAACTGGACTCTTTGTCAATTCTGTAACAGGATTGTTTATATAAGTTTTCTGTCATTCTGTTAGAATTTGAATACTTTTGTTACAGCTGTATTTTTTTTTATGAATTTAATTTTGAATAAAAAAAAAGCCTTTAGAATTTGACACCAGAAGTTTTTTGTTATTTATTTATATGTTTTGCAATGACAGTTTTTGTTATTTATTTATATGTTTTGCAATGACAGTTTCCTCATTTCTCTCATAATTTGTCTTGGTGTCTAAACATTAGTGTTTAGAGTCAAATTGTTCCAGTTTATTTTAAATATGATATGTTTCAATTGTTATAAAGAATGTATGATTTAGCACAATAAAATAAAAATATATATTAAAAAAGGTAAAATGAACTTGTGACTTGGGATTTTGTCCTGTAAACTAACTATAAATATTGCAAATTCATCCTTGCTTAAGGCACTTTATTTTATTTTGTATCAGCCAATATATTGTGCAAAATAGGCACCTCCTGCAAGGACTACACATTAGACTTTGCCTACAAATGAGTTTCACGAACAGAGGGACATAACATTTTTGTGTTTCTACTTTGTATGATAGATGAAATGCAGTTTGTATCAGGAAAATCAGTGGTTTAATACACAGATTTGATATTTCTTCTCTAGCCAAAATATTGTACAACAGAAATAATGATAGAAAACACAGTGTATCTTTTTTTGCTAAATTTATTTTAAAAAGGTTTTCCTCCCAAATGAAAATTATGTAATAATGCGTTGTGTTGTTGATGCTTATATATATATGTATTTACATATATATAGTATATGTATTTCTTTTTCTTTTTTTAGTATTGGACCCAGTTTGCTGGGACATACAAAGGTTCTTTTCCCACTAGTTCCACTATATGAATCAGATCTTTTACTGCTTGCTCTATTGGCCCATTGACAATAGTTTTGTCAAAGAAGTGACCGTAACGAATAATCATTGTTTTGGATGAGTTGATCATCTTTTGAAGTTCTTCATCCTGAAACAAAAAAAGAAAAAGAAAAATATAAAGTAATTTTAATTCAAAAATTTTTTAATTTCAAAAACTGTAATTATTTAATTTATCAAAATTTACAAAATAAGTTATCGATATAGTAGTAATAAGAGATTAGCTTTATAAAAATTATAATTATGTGACAAACCTAAAATCTATTTCTAAACAACAACAACAAAAAACAATAAAAAAAACTATCAAGTTTTAAGAAGGTGATTGTTATTTAGCCCTAAGTCAGCCCTGTTTGAGCAAACCTATGATCAAAGATATTCCACCCCTGGCCAGTGTTTTGAATATCTACAACTACATTGTCTTATATGTCCTTCATTTTTAAAGAAAGTTGGGCAGGATCTCAGGGGAATTTGGAATTTCATCCCTAAAGGATGAAAGGCAAAGCTGGCCTCAGTAGGAGTTGAACTTAGAATGTAAATAGCCAGGACAAATGCCACAAAGCATTTTTTGAGGCGCTAATGATTCTGCCAGTTCACCACCTTTAATGGTTTCTACTTTAGGCACAAGGCCAGTGCAATGTTGAGAGAAAGGGGATTAATTAATATCACTGACCCCTATACTAGACCAGTACTTTGCCTTTGATCCTAGAGGAGAATAAAATAAAGTTGACATCAGTATTATTTCTACTCAGGATGTCAAAAACTGGAGGAAATTCAAAGTGCTCATCTGGTACTTATTTTATCAACCCTGAAAGGATAAAAGGCAAAGTTGACCCCAGCAGAATTTGAACTCAGAACGTAAAGATGGATGAAATGCTGCTAAGCCTTTCTCCCAGTGTGCTAATGATCCTGCCAGCTTGCTGCCTTAATAATAATCCTTTCTACTATAGGCACAAGGCCTAACATTTTTAGGGGAGGGGGCTTGTTTATTTTATCAACCCCAGCGTTCAACTGGTATTTATATCGTCGATGCCAAAAGAATGAAAGGTAAAGTCAACCTCGGCAGAATTTGAACTCAGAACATAAATATGGATGAAATGCTGCTAAGCAATTTGCCTGGTATGCCAATGATTCTGCCAGCTTGCCGCCTAAATAATAATAATAATAACTCTTTTTACTATAGCCACAATGCCTGAAATTTTAGTGGAGGGGGTTAGTTGACTCAACTGGTATTTATATTATTTACACCAAAAGGATGAAAAGTGAAGTCGCCCTTGGTGGAATTTGAACTCAATACATAAAGACAGATGAAATACCGCTAAACAATTTGTACAGCATGCTACAATTCTGCCAGCTCATTGCCTTTTTTCAAATTTTGGCACAAGATCATCAGTTCTTGTTTAGAGGAGGGCTAAGTCAATGACATCAACCCCAGTGTTTAACTGGTATTTGTTTCATTGACCCCCCAAAAAGATGAAAAGCATAGTTGGCCAGCGGAATTTGAATTCAGAGCATAAAGACAGATGAGATGCCACTAATCATTTTGTCTGGTATGCTAATGATTCTGCCATCTCACTGCTTTAATAATAATAATAATGGTTTCAAATTTTGGCACAAGGCCAGTCATTTTGGGGTAGGGGGTAAGTCAATTACATCAACCCCAGTGTTCAACTGAGACTTATTTTATCGACCCTGAAAGGATGAAAGGCAAAGTCAACCTCAGTGGAATTTGAACACAGAATGTAAAGACGAATGAAATGCTGCTAAGCATTTTGCCTGGTGTGTTAACGATTCTGTCAGCTCACTACTTTAATAATAATAATAATAATAATAATAATAATAATAATAATTCTTTCTATACTGGGCACAAAGGCCTGAAATTTTCAAGGACGGAGATAATCGATTCAATCGACCCCAGTACTCAACTGGTACTTATTTTATCGACTCTGAAAGGATGAAAGGCAAAGTTGACCTTGGCGCAATTTGAACTCAAAACATATAGATCGATGAAATGCCACTAAGCATGCCCAGCATGCTAACAATTTTGTTGGCTTGCTGCTTTCTTTACAATAATAATTGTTTCAAATTTCGGCAAAGGACAGCAATTTTAGTGAGAGGGTTTTAGTTGATTACATTGAACCCAGTACTTGACTAGTACTTTGCCTTTCATCACTATGGAATTGATAAAATAAAGTTGACTGTGGTAGAAATTTAACTCAGAATGTAAAGATCTGGGAGAAATATCACAAGACATTTTGTCCACTTCTTAATGATTTTGCAAATCCACCACCTTTAATGATAAGATAATAATAATAATGATTATTATTATCATTAAAGCAGCAAGCTGGCAGAATCATTAGCATGCTTGACAAAATGCTTTGCAGCATTTTGTCTGTCTTTACATCCTGAGTTCAAATACTGCCACAGTTGATTTTGCATTCCAGCCTCTCTGGGTTGATGAAATAAGTACCAGTTGAGCACTGGGGTTAAAGTAATCAATTAGGTTCCTCTCTCAAAATTTCAAGCCTTGTACCTATAACAGAAAGGACATTTAAGAAATATACTTTTACATCTTTTTCTAATATCTAATTATATCAAATGGTTAACTTGTACCAAAAATGTAATTTTATAAATATCTAATTCTAAAAATAAACCCGGAGATTTTTTTTTGGAGGGGGGTAGTCAATTTCATAGACCCCCAATGCTCAACTGGTACATATTTTATCACCCCCCTTAAAGAATGAAAGGCAAAGTTGTCCTTGGTGGCATTTGAACTCTGAATGCAAAACCAGAAGAAATTCTGCTAATCATTTTGTCTTGGCAACTAATGATTCTGCTAGTTCACTGCCTTTCATAGTGCCACATAAAAAAACATTCGTGCTGGTGCCACATTAACAGCATCCAGTACACTATGAGGTGGTTAGCATTAGAAAGGGCATCCAGCCATAGAAACCATGCCAGAATGGGCAAAGGAGCCTGGTGCGGCCCCTTGCCATACCAGTTCCAGTCAAACCATCCAATACAGACTGATGATGATGATGATGATGATGATGATGATGATGGTGATGATGATGATGATGAACAAGCTAGCCCTAGGCTAATAAATCAGAAAATAGCATCGATGTCAATTGGAGAACAAGTGTTTAAAATACCAAAGCTTGTATTCTTTAAGGGTTTTTTTTTTTTTTTCCAAACAAATTCCTGAACCCCTTTAGGAAAAATTGGACAATTCTTAAAGCCTTGACAGAAGTTTATGTTGAAGTTTGTTTTAAAACAGAATGTCCTCTTTTTGATGTCAACTACTCAAAAAGGAAGCAAATCAGGGTAAAGTAATTTACTTTGCCAAACGAGAGAGAAAATGCTTGTAGTAAGATTGGAAATCTCATCATTTATTTATCTTATTTATTTTTATATTGCAATTTGGTGACAGATTTCCAGCAGGCGAGTCACTAGTTTACTGCATATCTGACAACCAAAGTGACAAAGAAGTGTCTGCAATTGACACTGAACAAATATCACAATCAAGTTTGTTCAAAAGGCAGAATTGTTTTTTTTTTTTAGTGTGTGCGTGTTTGTTTTTCTTTGCTCATGTTTACATCCTTGCAGGTGTATATCATGAAAGCTATACAAACAAACATAGATATGTATGTATGTGTGTGTGTGCATGTGTGTGTGCATGTGTAAATATATATATATATAT
>JAOPUL010007422.1:42015800-42027153 GCA_027564515.1 Octopus rubescens
ATCGACTACTCCCCTCCCCCAAAATTTCGGGCCTTCGTGCCCAGTATAGAAATCATTATTATTATTATTATTATTATCAAGATGCTAAGCGGCATTTCGTCTGACTTTACGTTCTGAGGTTAGACGTCGCCAAGATCAACTTTGCCTTTCATCCATCTAGGATCGATAAAATAAGTACCAGCTTAACACTGGGGGTCGATGTAATCGACTAAACCCCTCCCCCGAAATGGCTGTCCTTGTGCCTAAATCTGAAACCATTGTTATTATTATTACTTATTCAGGGTAGAAGGGTAGTAATAGAATAAAATAACTTAGCAATTCTTCTCTGATGTTCATCTTGATACCAGTTGAGAAAATGTCGGCTGGAATGGAGTTCCAGAGAAATGCAATTTTAAGTAGAAAAGGCATAGCAAAGAGTTTAGTACAAGGGTTTTAGGATGAGACATATTAAAAAGACAAGTGCACTGGGTAGGATCTTTTAGAGAAGTATGCAACTTGTTTGTTTAAAGGAAAGAAGCTATAATAATTGCTGTGGAAGAGATATATACAGCAGAAACAGCATATCAAGAGATAAGTAGTTTTAGTGTTTCGGTGGCTGAATGTTTGGAAATCAGCTAGAAGGCCTTTTTATTATATAAAATGTGGTTTATGATGTTTTTGTATAAAACAGAATCACTATCACAAATATGTGAACTGCTCTTGTGATTGCTAGGAAGTCAGTAATTACTCAAGGCCTAAATATTGTTTGCTCTGAATAGGAAACTAATCCTTTGGAATTTAGTTTTGGCATTGTTAGATACCAAAACCTGCTTAGCTGTCTTGGATTGATTTACATGGCTGCTACATGGCCAAGAGCTGAAAAAGAACTGAACAGTCTGAAAATAATAAAAGAAAAATCATAGTGTTGGCTTAGATTGCATCACAAAATCAAAGCTTTCCCACTAAAAAATACCAAAATGCATGTAATGAAGCAGAACATTAAGTAACTGCACAATATCTGAAGGTTGGGAAGAAACATTAACCATATAATCGCTGATTGTCCAGGTTCAGCCAAGAGAAAATATATCTGTAGGAGATCAAAGGTGGCGCTTACATATACTGGAAATTCTGCTGGTATTGTGAAATACTGACAAAAAAGGGTCTCAGAGAATTTCTGGGGTATACCAATACATACTGACAGGGAGATCAAAACTAACTGGCTGGATATTGTTATCAAGGACCATTGGGAAAAGAAAGTCCCAACAGACAATAATGCATTGCAAAAAGAAATGGGAAATGATTGAAATATATATATTTAGAAACAGAGATAACCAAAGTGTGAGGATTGAAAACAGAAACTGCTCTTATAATAACAGGTACCCTGAGAATGAGTAAAAGATGTGCAAATAGATAAACTAAGCCCCAGGACTTAAAAATATGCACAACATACTGAGAACTACATTGGTAGATACAGCACACAGATGTAAAGTACTCTCAATACAATAGAAAATACAAAAAATCAAAACAAAACACTGTTCATACCAAAGCACTTAGAGTTGTTTTTGGTAGTGTAGTGAAAGTACATGATAAAAATAAAAATGGTAATAGATGATTTCCTGTATCAATAATTTCACACTGAAATCCTATACAAGTTAACATTTGAGGGACAATCATTCTTAAGTGAAGAAGAATTGACTAATTAAGTGTGAATTGTGATCAATATGGAATAAAATTTTGTTTAGTACTTGTCAACAATTATCAGTATAAAAAGTAAATCACATCATTTTATGTCTGAACTATATAAAATGTTAAAAGAGATAAAAAAAAAAAAAGACAAAAATAAATGAGAAAAAGTTCTCACTATAAGATACAGACATTACACTAAAAGTTATAAGTTTTGAGAAGATAATTTAATTTAATCAATGGATTTACTCAAATTATGGTGTATCATTGTTACAAGCACTGTAGAGTGGATGGTATGTCAAACAACTCGAATCAAATTCCCACTTTCTATTCTAGTTATTTAATTTCATTTGTATTATAAATGTGTGTGAGTGTATGTATATATAAAGATATGTATATTGGAAAGGTATAAATGTCCATAATTTCCATTTCTTGAGCATGAACACAACAGAGGTGAATACATATCAATTAATATCTTTAATATGAATGCCAAATTATTTATTACACTTCTGCATGGATTAGTTAAATATTTACACTTTTTATTCTAGTAATACAGTTCAATAGAAAATGTTTAATTCATAAAATATTCTCATCTACAAAGATTTAGTAGTAAGATTTTATAATATTGTTTAGCCACAAGTTAGTTCTGATTGAACAAATCTAAGATCAAAGGCATTCTACTCAACCATTCTGCCTGTTCTTTAAATATAGTGTGTCTAGGGTGACATCATCAAATATGTACTTCCTTTTCAAGTTAGTAGCATGTGATTTGGGAGATGATTTGGCTCAATATTGTAATGTAGTTCTGTTTAATAGAAAAATAAAGGACTGTTTACTTTGTAAGCATTTGTATAATATGATAACATGGTATAATTTCAAACATTGAAAAGAGATGAAGAATACTGAGAAGGAAGATGAAGAGAAACTAGAGACACAAGACAGTTACGGTTATAGCTTTTGAAATCCCTATCTCTTGAAACTACCTATCTTGGAGAAATATTCCCAAATATGGCACACAGAAGAAACATAAGTAGAAGTTTAGTTTTCCATCATTCACCGAAAGTCTCTATGTGGTTGTTTAGCCTGGTAAATGTGGCAGCTAAATATTCTTTGCATCATAGCCTGACTTGGCAAAACAAAGATGCATTGGATAAAGTAGTTTGGGGAAGATAAGATCGTTACATTTAGAAAAACCTTCAGTTGTTCAGGGTCAACCTGAAGCTAAACAATAAGAGAACAAAAACAACAACAAATTTTAAAGATATTACAAGATTCTCTTTTTCCCATAGAATTGCTATAGCTTCTGCTGAATTATCTGTTATAAGTGGGTCTCAGAATAATGTTACTAAATGGGTATGTTATTGAATTTGTACAAAACAAAAAAACAATAAAAGTGGGGGCTAAGGTGAAATTTTCCCAATTTTTTTTCAATACAGTTTACATAAATTTCTGTTTCCAGAGTTATTTTTATAGCTAGATGCTATTCCTATTGAAAACAACTCAAGCATGAATTAAGCAGAGTCTTACTCATAAGTTGACTTAGGTAATATTGAATGTTTGTCCATATGTTAGTAGTTCACCATGTTAACCTTACTGCAATTATACTGCCCATGTTTTTCACAAAAAAAACCAAATTATTTTATACTACAAAAATGATTTAAATCTAAAAAAAAAAATGAAAATAAAAAAAACAAAAAAGAAAACAAATGGAACACATTAAAAAAATATACTGACTATACAGAGTTCATCAACATTGATTTAGTTGAAATATAAATGGATTTGTCTTGTAATAACACACGAGTCAAAGAGGTAAACATCCATTTTCAAAAGAGACAGATCCCTCACTAACAGTTAGAGACATTGATCGTATGAAAGATTTTGTTGTAGTAATGTTCAAGATGATATTGAGAAGGAAATAAAAAATAAACCATGTGGAGTTCACTTGCATCAAATTACTGGCAACTTTAGAGAAGAGAAATTATAGGCTTCAGTTCCTAATGAGAATGTTTTTAGTTTCAAATTCTATTACAGTCTTTCAAAATATTGAGAGTTTTTTATAACATTGTTGCTGTGAAATTGATTATCTCTTAAATAACAATTATGGTTGCCTCATAGAAAACTTTTTAAATTCTGTTGCAGAAAATACTTTAATCTCAGATCATGACTGTCATTTAATTTGATTCATTTTGTTGATGTTAGTCTCAGAGGTCAGCAAGTTCATGCTAATTATCTGATTACTTTTCAAGCTGAAGTTATAAATTTGGCAAGCAAAGGACTGTCAATACACAATTTTCCCTGCAACTGGGTAGTTGCCAACATTAGACTGTGTGTTTATATATGCATCTCTCTGTACCAACTTTAGCTATGACGCCTTTACAAGAAATAATGTTCGCTATGGTTGATAAACCTTTTACTATAATGTTTCCAATTTCCCTTACTACTCTTGTAATAATTCTAAGAACACAAAAAATAATTCAAAGATTACAAGAAACTTTGTACAAAAAATTTATGCTATATTTTTATTTCTGGTATAGTTGGATTTAATTATGTCTTTATATCTTCTTGGTTCAAATCATATTATGTCCACCACACCAGGCCCCAGAATAATCACTACGCCTAGTTCTTTTTTCTAATAATGTTGGGCATCTGGAATTGCTTAGGTGAGTTGTGAAACAATAAGTTTTGATAATCTCTGCTCTAGGAGATTGATGAAATAAGCCCAAAACTCACAATGAGAGGGGGGGTGTCATTTCAATGAATTAATGTTGTCCAACAAATATGTGGTCTTGTAGCAATATAGTAAACCATTATTGCATCCTTTCAGATCCCCTTAACCTAGTTAATTCTGTTGTCTTTGATCAACTCTGTGTACTTAATATATATTTTTTTAAATTTCTACTACATCAAACAGGAAAGTTAATATATTTATATAGCTGCTACTAATGAGATTTTCAGGCTACCTATATTCAGGCTACCCGAGGCAAAATAAATAAATTAATATATATATATATATATATATATATATATATAACCTTTTGCAGTTACTAAAGAAAACAGAAAAATAGAAAATCCAGTGTGTCTCTTTATAGCAAGCCATGTATATTTCCTGCTGAATTAGCAGTTGTTATAGGAACAGACAGAATGACAAAAGGGTGTGGAAAATTGTAAAAAGAGATCTTGAAAATCTTAAAAGCAAACAGTTCATGCTTTTGAAGAATAACTTCAGAGAATTTGGAGGAGAAAGTGGGTCAAGACAATTGAAAAGATGAAACATCTCAAAAATCACAATAAAGATGTTTTGATTAAATCATAAGCAATCAATATCAATGATTCCATTCCACCTTGCAGAACTTTCTGTTTGTACACTACTTTAACTACTACACCCTCGACTGTAGAGCTCCTTGATTTTGTTTTACCTTGCATTTAGGATCCATGACAACTACAACTGCCAATTGTGTTTCTACCTCCATACTGTTTTTATCTCTCTCTTATCCCTTTCTTAGAACTTCTTGTCTGTCTGTCCATGTGTGTGTGTGTGTATGCTACTTAGTGCACATTGTTGCAAATGCATCCAGTCGATATTTTACTGTTACACATAATTTCATTAATAAACTACTACAACCACTACTACTGTCACCGCTGTCACCATCACTACCATAACCACCACCACAATTACCATGAGCAACCTAACTTAGCTGTTGCTATCTCTGTTACTTCTAACAACTGGTATTGCTGTTTCATTGAACAATTAAGTAGGTTTCAGATGCTGTTGAAATTTCTTTAAATAAATGGTCACAATTAGAAGATGAGAATATCTGGTCTCAAACAGAGAGATATATGGATGTTTTCTTCCAGCTTCTGGATGAGAATTGTCCTTAAATACTTTTTTTAACCTACCTCATATATTCTTTATTTATTTATTTATTTTTGCTTTGAAGCAAAATAAATTCCATTACTATAAAACTGAAACCAAAGCAAACTAAAAAAGGGAACTTCAACGTGATTGCTTGATTTACTAGAAATAATAACCACATCTCCCTCAAATCACACATTACCATTTTAAATAAATAGGTAAGTAGTGGATGATGTAGTTTATGATAAACAAAAAAAAAAAATGAAATGGGTTGGTAATGGCCAAAAAATCAATAAATACAGAAGCCTGGCCAGCTGCTACCAGTTTGTGCCGGTTGTCGTCAAGACATCAGGTGTTCTTGGACCTCATACTACCGATTTCCTCTGCGAGGTGGAGTGGCCACTGTAGCAAGTGTTGCTGGCCATTCTCTGCAGCAATACCACCACAGTCATTACTGCCGGGCAGGGCTGAGCACCCCTCTTGTTCTGGGATATGTGGCCCATCGCCCCTGTCTTCCACTGCTTTGCTCCCCCCTCCCCACCATTTTTTAACATCTATTTAAAGAGTATATTGAAGTTGTTTTTCAACTGATTTATAAAATATAAATATAAATTGATAATTTGTATTTGATATGTGTCAATAAATGGCTGAAATGTTTTTGATATGAAAAAATGAATTGGTAATGTTGGAATACTCCTTAATCGAGGCTGGCCTGGGGTTATACAGCAATAACAACAACAATGACGACTTCAAACTGAGAAAATGTAAATGCACAATATGCACAGTTATCTGCAGTTGTGGTTTGTTTAATTTCGGATTTGGATTTATATGCTTTCATAAGCTCCTCTCTCCTATTGTTATACTAGTTTGCTGCTGAATTAATACCATAAAACATCAGTGGGTAATTCTTATTACTAATTCTGTAATTCCCCACTAAGTATTTGGGTTAAGCAAACTAATTTCTTTGGTTAAGTCAGTGCTAACATACTGAACATGAGTAAAAATTTCAATTAACCAAAACTCACCCTGCAGTGAAGAATCTAAAACTGTAACCCAGTGTTTAACTTTTTTAGTATTCACATTATTCTGTCAAAAGTAATGCTTATTTATTTACATTGTTTTGAATTAATCATGCATTATCTCGTAGCTATGAGATTTTGATGAGGTAACTGTTAATTTTTTAGAATGACATTGTAGGGTAAGTGTGAGAAACCAGATCTGGCCAGTTTAAACATAAAACAGGTAGAATATTTTGGCTGGATATGGCCGGTTTAAATGCTAAAGGGTTAAATCCGGTTGTGATGACAACTCCAAAATATAAAATCTAAGTTAGAATTATGAAAGCAGGAAGGAGAAGGTAACTTTAGAATAAGTATTAGAACTAATTTAATCTAATCTCTGAAAAGCACAGTAACAACCGTAACATATTTTAGTCCCATTAGACCTTCTCAGAGGGACATAATTGTTTCTATATTTGCTAGACTAAGAACAATAATAAGAGAATGCCCTGCTTATGTCTTCTATTGACTTTAGATCCCACAATTATATAACTAATATAATATTCTGCAATTATATAACTAAAGTTATGCACTATTATATAAATTTAATGAGTGATTTATCAAGTATCTTTCAATTTTTGTAGAGTGGCGCATCTCAGTGAACTGTCTTGGTAAATAGAAATAGTTTCACTATAGATTAAATATGATACTATCTCAGTACTTTAATGATTTGAAGTTTCATTTTCTTTTTCATTATTTGTCTCTACAAATTTGTTAATGTTTTGCTTTAAAAATGCTTTATATCATCTTTTCAGTTTCATCTATTATGAAGTTTGGTTTCTGATATGATAATAGTTGAACAGAAAACATTGCCAATCAACTAAACTAGTTGTATTCAGAAAATTCCTTACACATGAAGGCTTAGATTACATCGTGTTGTAAAACCACTGAGCTGGGCTGTAATGAGTTGACAGGTTCACACAAAGCTCTGGAATGACAGATGAGCAAGAATGATGTTGTCACTGCTATTCAAGTTGGAAAGTCATACACTGAATTAGGGACAGCTTTTGCACTCTATGAAGTGAAATTCATTTCATTATTTAAATGTTAGTTTCTATTTAAGAACAGACAATTTGGGACATTCAGAAGAATTGGCAAAATCCAAGGCCACTGCAATTTTAAATGGAATTCTTGAATAATTATTTTGATTAATTCTTACTGTCCATCTGATCATTTAATATCATTCTGTCAGAAACTGAGACTGCTGTATCAGTCTTTTCAAAACTAATATTTCTATATTTTCAATTATATTTAACACTAAATATTTCAGTGAAATTAAGTAACCTCTCTAAGTATATTTTGGATATTCATAAATTTTCCCTGAGTGACTATTTAATAACTTCTACTTAAACACCATCGACCAGGACAGGATTTAAACTAGGGTGGGCTCAGGATACTTCAAGTTTGGAAGCCCCCTTATACACAAGAATTAAAATCTTGGAAAATTATTGGCATCGGTAACGTGGAGAAATCTATGGTTATTTATCATAAAAAAGAATCCATTACATTTTTTAAGATGTCATGATATGTTTGTATATTGAAAGAGAGCCCCTTCATGCAAGGTTGCTGGGAGGTGGGGCTCTCCCTGTATTGAGTGCTCCATACCCTTTGTAGCAGCCCCCCCTCCCTCATATCAAGGGTGGCCCGGAGCAATCGCCCCTTTCGTCCCCCTATAAATCTGGCCCTGCCACTGACTCAACTTCAAAGAATATATTGGAAAAGTTTTCATGTATTTTTGATAGAAAAATCTGAATTTCCTTTGTTTTTGATTTTTTAATGGTTTCCTTTGTAAGACAATATCTAAAGATAAGGTTAATAGTTTGAAAAGAAATATTGGAAAACATACAAGCAAGCAATTATAAGTTAGTGAATGTGAAAAAGTTCAAATTCATTGAATCCAAAGTGACTTTGTTTATGCAGCTTACAAAGAATTATAACAAAATAAAATGTTAAGCTATATAAATCTCTATCAATTGAAGATACTTTTGGGAACTGTCATTCTCCTGCTTGTGAGAGAAAAGTTAATAGACAATAAGAGGCGAGGAATGAAATCAGAAAATAACAGGAAATCTAATCTATATATGTAAAAACTTATTTTAAAGAATGATTTGTGTTTCTAAATTTTGTCGTTGCACCTACTAGCTTTTAACTCTTTAGCATTCAGATTTCTCTGTCAAATGTAATGCTTATTTATTCCCATTGTTTTGAATTAATCATGCACTACCTTGTAGCTTTGAAATTTCGATGGTGTGTTTGTTTAGTTTTAGAATGACATTGTAGGGTAGGTGTAAGAGGCTGAATCTTGCCAGTTTGAACATAAAGCAGCTGGAATATTTGAGCCCGATATGGCAGCCAGTTTAAACACTAAAGGATTAAGACATAAAGGATTAAGACATAAATTGAGGGACAGTCACAGGTGAGATGTTATCAAAGGATTAAAGCAATGGATTTGAGAGATTATCATGAAAACAAAAGTTTTGGACATTCATGAGGCCTACTTCCAGTCTCAATCTTGCTGAAGAGGACCATCTTTAGGAGCTGGTTACCTGACATCTGAATCATGTGGCCAACTCTGTAGAGAAGACAACGAAGGATGCAGGCTTCAGCACTGTAGATCCCAGCGCTCAGGAGGATTTCGGTATAAAGCACTTTGTCTCTCCTTTTATGCAGTGTCCCTCCCAATCGGTTGGAGGCCCTGGCTGTTAATCAGAAGGCATGGAAGTCCATGTGTGATGTCAGAGTAGAGCACTTTGAAACTGAATGCAGGAGACTGCATGAAGAGAGGTGGAGACGTTGTCATCAACCCCCTGCGGTTGTTGTCCGGAGTCACTTTCAGTGCCATCAGTGCCACAAGATCTGCATATCTCGTATCGGTCTTGTCAGCCATGTCTGCTCCCCGTGAGCAACAATGTGCAGAGGAGGATGATTGTCCTCAATTGATGCTGTCATCAGATATGACGGGCCATCATAAGCAAGTAAGCAAAGTACAGAGGACAGAATGTCAGCAGTATTTAGTTACGGGCTTTTACTTTCTGAGTTCAAATGTTGCCTAGGTAAACTATACCTTTTGTCCTTCCAGGGAATAATAAAATAAAGTAGCAGTCAAATACTGGGGTCAGTTTACATTGGGGGAAAAATGAAGAAAAGGGAAAAGAATAAAAATGAAATGATTAATCAACCGAAGCACCTGTAATATTTTAGGTTTGTTTCTTTAATGTTGACCTAGGGTTAAACAACAGCAGTAACTCATACATATGATATATAAATATGATATAGAAGCATACCTCAACTTATGTCATTTTGAGGTATGACTTTTATGAATTTACTTCCTTTTTTTTTCTTTAAAGAAACTAATGGAAAAAAATAAACCTCAACTGATTGATTTGACTTCACGTTGGGTATCACTGAACACATTTAAAATCATAAAAATAAAAAACAATCACCTGAAACCCAATACTAAAGTGGAAAATCAAATAAAACTACATATGGAAATATGAAACAAGCCATTTATTAAAACAGATATAAGCTAATAAAGTTTTTAAAATGTTTTTACGTTTAACGTCGTTTTTCAAGTTAAAATCACATGTCTTGGAATCAATTATTGATGTAATTTGAGATGTACCTGTATATGACATATTTAATATGGTTCATGTCCATATGGAAGAAGTTAGGTTGCACTTCACTGAAGAGGTCAAATAAGGTTGAAATATATCCACCAGAGCTGCCACTGTACAAGCCCAATTACATTAACTATGTTAAGCATGTATCCTTAAGTATTATTTCACCCCCAGGTTATAACAGTACCTAGGTACTTTTATGTTACCTAAGTGGTATTATAATTCCTCAGTTATAATACAACCATATATTCATTTGCAAAAATCCTGTATATTTTTCTAGGCAGATCACTCCATGATGTATTCGATTTTTAATTAATTTAAAATCAGAGGTTGCCTCCCTTGCCTTTCTTGACATTAGTTATTTAGTTAAGTAATTGTTTCTCATTTCTATCTTTTAGCTTTTACTTGATTCAGTCATTGGACTGTGGCCATGTTAAGGTACCACCTTGGAGGGATTTTAGTTGAACAAATTGACCCCAGGACTTATATAGATTAAGTACCAGGCTTTAGAAAAATATCTCTTTTGCTGAACTGCTAAGTTATGGTGACATAAACAAACCAATCTATCTATCTATCCTTTTACCATTTACTTGTTCAAACATTAGAGTGCAGTCATGATGGGGCACTGTCTTGAAGGGTTTAGTCGAACAAATAGCCCCTGGTACTTTTTTTTAACCTGATACTCTCTCAGTCTCTTTTCTGCCAAACCATTAAGTTGTGAGGTCATAAACAAACCAACACCGGTTGTCAAGTGGTGATGGGGTACAAACACAATCACACACGCATATTTATCTGTCTGTCTGTCTAATTATGCATCAACATCATCATCATCATTTAACGTCCATTTTCTATGCTGGCATGGGTTGGACGGTTTGACCAGAGCTGGCAAGCCTGTGGGGGGGGGGGGCTGCCTTAGGTTCCAGTCTGATTTGGCTTGGTTTCTATGGCTGGATGCCCTTCTTAACACCAACTACTCCAGAGAGTGTGTGCCGGGTGCTATTAACGTGCCACTGGCACCAGATTCTCACCACTAGTGCTTTTTACGTGGAACCACACAGGCGATTGGTAGCCAGACGGACAAGGCATATAGACCGGGCTGCACATAGACCAGGGACAGACGACATATGTATACCGGGGGGGGGGGGGCGATACATATAGACTGG
>JAOPUL010007422.1:42190346-42203688 GCA_027564515.1 Octopus rubescens
TATACCATGCCTGCATGGAAAAACAGACGTTAAATGATGATGATTATGATATATATAAATTAAGGCTCACTCCCTATGCAAATTCAAATTCCACTCATTATTATTCAGACTCAGGTCAGCCTTGATCCACGAAATCTATGATCAAAGATATTCCAGCCATGACCATCCTGTCATGTATTAGAGACTACATTATTCAATATTTCCTTCTGTTCTTTTTTTTTGTTTTGTTTTTTTATCTCTGTAAGAATGGCAAGGTATGATTTCAGAATTATTTGGCTGCAATTTCTAGCAACTCAAATGATCATGTATACTGACTTTGGTGCAAATATACGTTAATGGATTGTGAATAAACTGTTTCACATCACATTATTAATGAAATGGATGAGAAAATACATTTTAGTAAAATAGATGGTAATGAAAGAGTTAAGAATAAATATACCAGAAATAACATAATGCCAATGTATTATTACGAAAGCTGTACAAGATGAAGAGCTTCAGAGAAGTAGAGGAAAGAATAAGGATTTTTTCAAGATATTCAATGATTGAAATTTTTCTGGTTATTAATTATGCTCCCCTGCCTCTTCCCCCCCCCCCCAGCTATAACTCTATTTCACACCTGTTCTTTGTATTTCTCATAACAATAGCTGAATAATGCTTGGCAACTGAGAGAAGTAAAGGGAAAGAACTTATTGATCTTTAGAAAGTAAAAGAAAACAATTGTGTTGGCTTTTCAACAGAATAGGTTAAGTGGCATCAAAATGCCTTTTGATTAGCCATTTTGTTAGCATAATTCTATAGAAATACAGTGCCATAGTTTCAATTAATTTTTAAAATAATGAAGAGTTTAGTAAAATAACTTTGTCATTCGTCATCTGGTGTTTCAAACTTAAATTAACATGAAATGTTGATGGAAGGTTTTAGTTTAGATCACTTTAACTCTTTTGTATTTAAACCGGTCGGATCAGGCCAAAGATTCTTTTTGTTTTATGTTCAAACTGGCCAGATCAAGCCTCTTACACATACCCCACAATGTCATTCTAAAAATAAACAATCACATCATCAAAGTCTCAAAGCTATGAGATAATCCATGGTTAATTTATAAAAGGTGAATAAATATTACATTTGACAAAGTAATCTAAATGTTAAAGGGTTAAAACACAAAATTTGTATCATAGAACCAGGTTGGTATGCAGGCTGGTATCGAAACAGTAGACTTTTTATGTTCTATGTTCATTTCCCAACAAAGTCAACTTTGCCTTTCATAATTTCAGGGTGATAAAATGAGTTACTATCATATAATGTCACTAACTGGTGCCCCTGTATGGCTGCAGCTAAATTACTGAAACCAGTTAAAGTATGAAAGACTTCCTCTGGTAGTGTAAATTTCAGCACACATTTTGGGTGTGCTGAAAATAATGTAAACATGAATATTTTATAAAGAAAATGTTAAATGTTTAAATAACTGTTGACTGTCATTTTATTATAAATACATGAAATAACTTTCAGAACAGATAGTTAACAAACAATATCTGATCTTGTACTTGAGTTAGAAATCATTATCATTTTTAACACTGTTGTTGAAATGAAAGCATCATATTTGAATTCAGTTCAAATAATGTACGGAAAAAGTATTTGTTTATTTCACCATGAAACCTTCACTGAATCATAGTTTGTACCTCTTAAATGAAAACAATTTTTTTTCCCATTGAAATATGAAGATATTGCAAGTGAAAGGTGGCAAACTGTCTAAATTAATAAGTTTTGTTTGAATTAGCTAAGAAAAACTGGCCCAGTTGAAGACACCATGGTCTGTTTTCAGGAAAGAAAACTCAAGTGGTAGGGGTGATATATGATTAGAAATATAAAGAAATGTAGTCATGATAAGCAAAGTAAAAGCTGAGTGGATGAAAATTAAAATAAAGTGGTTACAACTAACTTAGAAGGAATAATGCTGAATAAATAAAATTAAAAATGAATTTAGAAAGAGCAAGGAAATCTCATAAAAGGGCAATCACTTAACTTTAGAATTAAATGAAATGAATGATTGGTGGGTCTGTTCTAATGGATAATTTGAACCTAAGAATAAGTTCAATGAATTTCAAGTCAAAGAAAATGAGTTTATTCTTTTCTTCTGCTTAAATAGAAAACACAAACTATTTTTAGCATAGAGAGAGATGAGCAGTATTATAAATAGGCCTTTCATGATATCTCATCTTGTTTAATCTCATCTAAATATTTGATTTGTTTGCTTAACATCACTTTGCTATTTCTCTTGAGCTAGTATGAATTGTTATTCTACCAACACTATTACAGCAATATCAACACTATCAAAATCAACAACAGCATTAACATTAATAGTACTGATGATAATACATAAAATTAAGATGTTTATATTTTTGAAGTGTTATAGTTAATTACCACTTCTAAGCAGTGCAATTGTAGCAGAAGCCAAATAATTTTATACATTCTTGTAATAGTATTATATTGGTTTCTTAAGACTTCCCTGCTATAATTATAGCTGTATTGTCTGCAATAATGAGTTGGCAGCTTTTTTTTCTAATTGAACAATTAGTATCATAAACCATACCATTAAAATTATGACAAACATAATAACGAGCAATTTTGATAACTATAAACTTTGAAATTCAACATTCAATTCATTTGCACATTTATTTTTTTGTAACTTAGTGCCATTGAGTACAGGTAACTGAGATCAAAGGATAGAAGAAAAATAACTGCTGGGTTGGTAGTTTTTCACCAGTATTGTGTTGTCTTCGTGGCATTCAACACACTAACACTCAACAGCTGGGTTCTGCTAACTCTACATCACATGCGTTACTGCTGTTAGCAGGGGCTGCATTGGAAAATGGATGCTTTAATTAACTTGCAGTGTTGAGTTAAATTCTAGTGGTAAAATCTAATATGATGGTGCTGCATTCTATGTAATGAGTGAGTTATTTCTCATCTCCTCAATACTACAGAAACTCAATACAAGCAATGGCTTTATGTGTCCCAATGGTTAAAAAAATTTACTACCATGTCTTATATTGTTCACACCTGAATGGAAAAATGTTAAATCAATGTTAAAATAGGCTGATAATTATTAATCTATAACCCAAGATCAATAACCACATATCTACAGGTGAGAACATCAAAAGTATTAATTAAATAGAATTGAATCTGGAATATTAGAGCACCATTGACTACATCTAATTTCAGCTGGATCTTTCACCGGCTCAATGATAAGTGCCTCCCAGAGGCTTTACCTTGCTGTAATGTCATTAATACTATTGAAGCTTATTCTTGCTTTAATGATGTATACATGCGGGACATGTCACACTATAGATAGGAATATTAATAGTAAACCAAAGAAGTCATCCATTAAAAGATTTTAGTTCAAGTTTGCAAGCTATAAAATAATCATTAATTATACAAACTCAATAGCTGTAAGCTGTACTTTTTGCCTGATATCAACCAACTGCTAAGTAGATCAGCCTAATGGGTTAAGTATCTTTTCCAAGGACACAGTGCAGTGCCAGTTGCAATTTATATGGCAATCTCTTCTACACTAGGCCACCAGTATTGTATAATTCAGACAAGCTGTTATTCCGATATTCTTATGTAGATAACAATGACAGTAAACTATTGACAGAGTTGATTCTCTATTGGATATACATACAGACATTCTCTTGTGCCAATTGTTTGCTTTTTTATATTATTTTTTTTGGCCAAAATCAATATTTAGTTATCAAATAAACAGAAAGGGAAATACAAAAAGAAATCCTCTGCATCAACTGAACAAGAATTCAACTTTATTCTATTAAATGATGACTAAACTTTTGACACAATCTTTCTTCAGGCTTGCTGCTACTAAATTCGATGATTGCATTATTAACAAAATAAAACACTTCTTTTTTTTTTTCTTTTAGGTATTTCAATTTTTTTTCTTTTCTTTCTTTCTTTTTTTTTTTGTCTAAATGTTTCTTAATTGTTGGTGTTGATAGCTGTAAAGTCTTAAATTTAGTAGTATAGAAAATTTTCTTATCTGCAAATTTCTAATTTGGTTATGTAATTATTGTTATTCTTTCCGAAAAGAGTGACTGAACAATATCTTAGTTTATCTCAGCTGACACTGAGATATTCTGCAAACATTGAATCATCTACAAGCAATGACAGCAGAAGACAAGGAACCAAACACAAATTAAATTATGTAGAAACGAAAGGAACACAATGGGCGAATGTGGACAAAAAAAATAGTGCTGAAATATCAAATGTATTGCAAAAAACAAAATAAATAAAAATATGCTATCCATGTGAGAAATCTAAATGTTCAAAACAAATATTCATTGAAGGTTGTAGTAAAAGTTTATAAATGGAAAGATTAACCAAAACAGATAATAACTATGTGACTATGTGATTTAACAACAACAGTTTTGTAGTATATTTTGGTGATCTGGTTGTAAATTTTGCCTGTTGCATGTGATTTGTATTTTGTAATATTAATTGATCTGTTGTTTTGATTTCATGTATATTTTCTATCTCATAATGGGTAATATTCAGGTTTATAAACTGAATTCAAGTGAAGTAATTTATTTTACATACCATTAGAGGTGTATGTGTGTGTGCATGCATGTGGTGTTTGTGTATGTGATGTCTGCATGTGGTGCATGTTCCAATATTTACTCTTCTTAGTATTTTTTTTTAGGGGGGGGGGCACTTCACATTCATTGTTTTTTTTTATGCTGGCATAAGTGAGTAGGTTCTTGCTAAAGCAATAAATTTTACAAATGGATGCTTCCTCAATTACCCAAAAGCAGTAAAATCAAGGTCAAATCTGAATCTGTTTTGATGAAAAGCACCAGAAGCTCAATACAATATGTGATATTAAGGTTATAACTCAAAAAGCCATATAATAAATAGTAGATCACCTTTACTACAGTGCCATTGCATACAAATCTTTTAAGACATTTATAAAGCACACTAACATTTCCAGTTCAAATAAAATTCCTGATCACAAACAAACTCAATGAAGCATAAACCATAAGTAAACAATAATATTTCTTATGTTTTCTCATTAATTTGATATGTATCAAGTAACAATCAAATAATGAAATAAACAGAATAGCTCATTAAATGGCATGACTATAAAATGGTTTCTACATCAACTGAAACAGGTTATTTACCATGTTCTCTTAAATGTTAATGCAATCGATCTTTAATTCTTTAATCTCTGCCTATTAGATATTGATAGAGTTACAAATTATATCATTAGGAGGTTAAACCTTGCTGCAGCAATTTTTGAATATCCTACAGCAAGACACATAATTCTACTTTCCTCAGTGTGCGTAGCTGAAATAAACAAATTACAACCTTATTTAGGACGGACATTCACCTGTAAATCATAAGACTATATATAACACTGAGGCTAGTTTAGAAAAATGGATATAAAACAGCAAAATATTCCATTAGGTTGTCCCCTCATGAAGTGGCCTATTTCTTAAATTTGTTTTTGTGAATGCATATCTAGTAAATTTTAAAGTATCAACTCTTCTTATGCATTTTTCCTTACTATTTACCCAACATCACAATTTTAGAAAATCTTAAATTTATTGCTGATTACATGAGGGTTCTAATGTTCTTCCCTAGCTTTTGCAGATGCTATCTATGAAAGAAATCAAGCTTTTGCTTCTCTGTGAGTTTAAACTCGATGAAAATGTATCTCAAGCTGTCAAGAATATCAATGTTGCATTTGGGCTGGGAACTTGCACTGCAAAAACAAGAAGATTGTTCAATAAATTTTGATCTGGAGACTGGCACCAGAATATTGAACCCTGTGGACACCCTCTATCAGTGGTCAATGATGAAACATTAAAACATGCTGTGGAGGCTAATCCTAAGACTAGTGTTCGAGCTCTTGCTAATAATTTAAGGGTTTTGAAATCATCTGTATGATGTCATCTCGCAATAATTAGTAAAGTGAAAAATATGGACAAATTTGCTCCATATAAATTAAGCACTGAAAACAAGCTGTGTCATTTGACAGTCTGTTCTTTTCTTCTGCTAAATGAAAGGGAATCATTTTTTAAATGAATAATCATCTGTGATGACAAATGTATCCTTTATGACAACAGTAAAAAAATTATGTAATAGCTAGATGCTGAAGAGTTGCCCAAACATATTTCAAAACTTGCTTTACACCCACAAAACGTGATAGTTACTGTTTGTTTGTACTGTCAAGGAATCATTCATTATTTGTTTCTGCAGCCAGAATAAACTATAACATCCCAATTCTACTGGCAGCAAATTGAGGAAATGAATTCCAAATTAGCCATGAAAGATCCATCATTGATTGACAAACAGATATACTCTTGCATGACAATGCCATATGTCATATTGCAAATCAGACAAAAACAAAGTTGCAGCAGTTTGATTATAAAATATTGGATCATCTCTCCAGACTTTTCACCAAGAGACCATCATTTGCTCCCTGACATTGAGTTTTCATCCATGACAAAAAGTATGCAAACAGAGAAGTAGTGACAGCATTTGAACACTTTGCAGCTTCAAAAGACAATAGTTTTTTTTCTTTCAAATAAATAATGTATAGTTTCCCAAGGCAATGGAAAAAAGTTACTGATAGTTAATGGGTTCATATATAGAGGGCTGAAAAAGTATATATGCAGTAAGAATTATACTAGTATTATAATAGGGATGCTAGGATTAATTTAATATTAGAATTCATAGTAATAATGATTTTAATGAATTAAATGAATTCTAGTATTAAATGAATCCTAGCACCCCTATATACTACAAGTAAAATCCTTAATGTATACCTATTTTTGCAGCCCTCTGTATTTTAATGTGATAGTGATAAACTATCTTGAAAGAGAAAAAGGCATATTTTCAATGACAAAACATTTCAGTTTTGGTGTTTGTTTGCCTTTTACTAACATTAGATAATTTCTGAATTACAAATCATATGAACACATGAGTGTATAACGCTTCTCATATTGCACTGACAAACAGACTGTTTGTTTATATAACGAATTGGAGAATACTTGAATATTTTAATCTATTTTGTCATCTGTGTTAATTTTACATTAATTTCTACTATGTTCTTACATCTAAAAATGTTTCTCTTTCTAAAATCATTTTTCAGCTAATCATTTTTCAGCTCAATGTGTTGGCAAATAAATATGGCAAGCATTTGAATAAATTTATATCTCATAAGTTAAGCAGGATTAAACATCATGGCAGGGATACAGCATAATGCTAACTGTTTTGACAGGAATACCCAAAGCAGAAACCAAAAGTCTGATACCTTTCCCATTAACCTACTGTACCAAACAACTGAATATGGATTTCCTCAAGACCAAGTAGAATGGTCTTATATCCAAAAATGGACTCAGAAACTAGAAGTTGTATACATTCATGACTTCTTCAAGTGTGCAAAAATATAGATAAAATCAACTTTCATCAGTCAGAAACTGAAAGTCAGTTATGATCTTGTTTTGCCAAGATTATACTCATCTGCTCTATCACACTCATTACATAATTACAACGAAATATTAACTAAAATGTAGGTTACCGGTCAAGTATTGCATCTATATAATAAACTGTTAGCCCCCCACCCCTAATCAAATGTGAAGCCTTGTGCTTACATTAGAAAAATCACTATTGACAACAATTATGTATAGTTTGGTTTATTCTATATCATGAAAATTACACATACAAGACTGAAAAATATGTAGAGGATGCACCTGAATGATATATTCGGGATCTAGGATCAACTTAACTGAGTTGAAACCGTATAGTTGGATTTTACAATAGCTTCTATAATTCATAGCATACAACTTGATGATTTGAATGGTATGAAGTGAATAAGCTTGAGCATACAAAAAAAGAAAAAAAAACTGTTATGTGCTGATGGTTGAATTTACAGATTTATATAACACTTAGAAGTGTAGAAGAATCTAGTTGAATAGGAAAATTATTATTATTTTTTTTTGTATACTTTTACTGTTTTATAGTCACTTTTTTTTACTTGCATGGATGGGATGGTTTTGTTGGAGCAATTGCCTTTGCAGCTCGATGCTCCTTTTAGCATTACTCACTCAGCCATTAAGTATGAATGGAAACTGTTTTTTTGTCATTTAAGCAAATTGGAGTAAGCCTTGCTCAGAACCACAACAAAATCCTAACCTCACTGCCTATCCAATAAAAATTAATAATATAAAGGGGATTTGGATTCTAATTGAACACAATATAGAATGGCTTCAACTATTCAAACAAATATTGAATTATTATGGGCATAAACTGTTGACAAGATAGCATGACATATTCCTTTATTCTTGTACTACTTTCAGTCATTGGACCATAGTCATGTTGCCATGAATAAAAAAAAAAAAAAAGTGTTTTTGAATAACCATAAAAAAATAATCCTTTGTAGCATTTCAAATACATTTCACTATGTTCTTTGACATGGAATAGTTATAAATAATCAGACTGTTGTATTAATTCTGAAGCAAATATCTTATAGCTCAATCCTATTCACTCATCATACCACTCCATTAGTCACACATTCAGAGTTACAAACTAATTTGCAGTGAGGAAATTTCTAAATAATTGTAGAAGTAATGTGGCCAAGTGGACACGGTGTTGTACAACCTGCTCAGATCCACTGCAGGCATACCTTAGGATACACATACATATGTATGTACATATATATATATGTGTGTGTGTGTGTGTGTGTGTGTGTGTGTGTGTGTGTGTGTGTGTGAGTGTGTATATATATATATACATGCATTCACATTTATGTACATAAATATGTATATATTTATATTGCAAGAAGCGGCCATGCCAAGTTTGAGTCCTGTTTCAAGGCAAGAAGTAGCTGTGTTGAGTTCCTGTGCAAGAAGCACCTGCATTGAGTCCCTGGTGCAAGAAGCGGACACATCGAGAGCCTTGTTAGCGGCCATGTCAAGGGTCCAGTATTGGTGCCACGTAAAAAGCACTAGCATCGAGGGTCCAGTGCCCGTGGCGCGTTAAAACACCCAGCACACACTGTAAAGTGGTTGACATTAGGAAGGGCATCCAGCCATTTAAACCAAGCCAAATCAGACTGAAACCTGGTGCATCCCTCCAGCTTGCCAGCTCTGGTCAAACCATCCAACCCATTCCAGTATGGAAAACAGATGTTAAAGGATGATGATGATGATGATGATGATGGTGATATAACCAGTTTGGTCAATGTAGCTTACAATTCTCTTTCTATACCAGTTTTGAACTTTTGAAAGAGTGACCACATGACTTAACATAACTACTTTAGAACATCATCAATTGACAAAAATATGGAATGGCCTTAGATAAGAACAATAATCTAATGCTAAGGTTCAACCCAGACTAAAATATAGCAATCTATCTGTAGTCCAAGACATAAGAATTGGTTCTAAATATTCAATGTGTTAGTTTCATGCCATAAGCCAACATTTCCACATTTAAATGAGGTTAGTCAGCAGCTGATGTTGATATCATACAGTCTCAATACAATTCTTGGTTTAGCACTTTAACTCATCATAACATTTAATCTAATACATGATCATCCATAATCCTTTATATATAAACAGTTATAAAGCATTTATATTTTGGAAAGTATCATGTATTTTATTAACATATTTATTTATTGAGTATTTGATAATTTGGCGAGTTCAATTTCAGTAATATTATTTACTATTGTTATTATTATGTTGAAAATATTATTTTATTGGATTCATTTGATTTTACAACTATTTTATAGAGTTTATAGTGAGCATTACAAGAGCTATTTGAGAATTGTATGAATAAGTTGTTTAGTCTTGAGGTCAACATGCACTCACAAGACTATTAACTTTTTTGACTATATACAGTACAGTAGAGAGAGAGAGAGAGAGAGAGAGAGAGAGAGAGAGAGAGAGAGAGAGACAGAGAGAGAGAGAGGGAGGTGGCGTTATGCTAGGAGATGAGTGGTTAAAGTGAGAGACCCTTTTTTTCATTCTTGGTGAAAATAGCAACCGGTATACTCTGTCAAATAGTTGGCATTAAGGAAGAGCCTCCAGTCATAAAAACCATGCCAAAGTAGATTTTAGAGTGCAATACAGTCCTCAAATCTGTCAAACTTTGTCAAACCATCAAACTCATGTCAGCATAGAAGATGACCATTAAAAGATGATGAAGTTATGTGTTCAGGAGATCAATTTCTACATCAGTTGTTTACACTTCAAATAATTTCTTTCACATTTATCATTAGAATAGTATATATTTTTAAATGGGAAGTCAATAAAAGCAATATATTTTCATATTAAAATCTTAAAAGAATGAAACCATAATGAGGAAAGAAAATAAAGCAAAAATGTCCTTCCAAAATATCAAAGCATAACAATAAGAATAAAATCATAACTCTTTATCATAATACTTTCACTTGATAATATTTGCTGAAAATCATGTTGAATATTTGAAGAAATTAGAAGTATATGAGTGACTGAACTTTTCTTTTGTTGAAGCTAATAAAATCCAAAACTAAGAATACATTTTCAACTTTAATCCAGGTGCAAGTATGGCTCTGTGCTTTAGAAGTTTGCTTCCTAATAACAAAGCTCCAGGTTCAGTCCTGCTACCTCACACCTTGGGCAAGTATTTTCTGCTGTAGTCCAGGGCTGGCCAAAGTCTTGTGAGTGGATTTGGTAGATGAAAACTGAAAGAAATGTGTCATCATCATCATCATCATTTAGCATCCGTTTTCCATTCTGGCATGGGTTAGACAGTTTGACTGGAAACTGGGGAGCTGCACCAGACTCCAGTCTGTTTTAGCTTGATTTCTAACACCAACCACTCCAGAGAGTATACTGGGTGCCTTTAACGTGTCACCGGCACGTCTGTCATATATATATGTATATAAGCATGTGTGTTTTTAAGAGAATTTCTGTCATCTTGTCTTGAGGCCATGCAATAGTTTGTAAAATGAGCATCACCATCATACAAGCAGTATTCTTCAGTTCCAGTCTTCTGTGAAAACATGTGTGGACAGGGAGAAATAGCATCTTGCTTAGAAACAGATAAGAGTTGGCAACAAGATAAGCATCCAACCATAAAAAAAATCTGCCCCAACAAATTCTGTCTGACCCATGCAAATATGGAAAAATGGATATTAAAATGCTGCTGCTGATGCCGAAATATTATAAGAACTGAAATAACATGGCAAGCTGGCAGAACCGTTAGTACTCTGGGCAAAATGCTTAACAGCATTTCGTCCTTTTTCACGTTCCGAGTTCAAATTCTGTCGAGGTCAACTTTGCCTTTCATCCTTTCGGACCCGATAAAATAAGTGCCAGTTGAGCACCGGCGTCGATGTCATTGACTTACCCCTTCCCCGAAATTGCTGGCCTTGTGCCAAAATTTGAAATCAACATAAGAACTAAAATAACTGTGAAGACTTTTAAACAATGTGACATTTGCGCAATGCCCTGGATGGGACAGGAAACAATGCGTTATTTAATGACAGTAAATATCAGTAGTGATACCAGCAATAGTGATGATGATTTTATAGAATCTGATGATAAAGATTTTACTTGCTTTGGAAATGATTAAAGTTTTTGTTACTGTGTTTTGGTTTAGGTTCAACTGTATTGGAAGCTTGCATTTTATAAAATGTATTCTGTTTTGGTTTTTCTTGCATGTTTTACTACTGTAATCATGTAAGATATTTTCACTATTGTGATTTCTTTTTTTTATGTTCAGCTGTACTGCTAACTTATTTTTTATATACAGTAATGTATTCTGCTATAGCTAAGGTATTTTTATAATGTTTTCTAATGTACTGCTAGATTGCTTTAAATATTACATGCTTTAATGCACTAAAAACATTTTTTTCTGAGCGGCTGAAGTTGGGGTGTATCTAGTATGCCCATGTGTCGTTTATATCATCAAATATTATATATATATATATATATATATATATATGAAGGATACATAATACATATCTGTCACAGAAAAAAAAAAGAATTGAGATAAAACTTGTAACTGAAGATCATATAACTGCTTTAAAATGTTTTGAATGACATTGTTTGAATGACAGGTGTGAGAGGCCAGATCTGGCCAGTTTGAACATAAAAGAGGCAGAAAATTTTGGGCTGGTTATGGCCGGTTTAAACACTAAAGGGTTAATACAGAATATTAAAAAAATTAATTACAAATACTAATGTGACAAGGATGGGAGACAACTCCAGACATGTTTTTTTTTATTCTTTTGCTTGATGCATATAGGAGGAGAAGCAGTGTCTATGGTATTTGAAAACCCCCTAAGACCAGTGAGATTGATACCAATAATGTTCCAAATAAATTGTTGCAAGTCAACACCTACAGAAAAAAACATGAGCAAGCAGAATGTTCCAGAGGAGTGGAAGGCTGATGTTTGGGGGGGGGGGGGAGAGAGAAAGGATCGAGCCGAGATGTTAGAGTGAGAACTAAGGATTTGGGCATAGCATTGGTGGGGAGAGAAGTAGATACATAAGTGTCAGGAATGCCTGAGTAAAGGTAGAATGAAGCCAACCTGTTTTTAGGAGCAGTAACCATTATAGTAGTGATAGAAAAGGCAGAGAGGGGAGAAAGCATGACTGTGGCCCAGAAGCTGAACTTTATGTCACTCAATCAAATGGTTTTACACTAAATGTAGTCAAGGATGTCTGTGTGTGCAATGCTCCAGATTCAAGAGCAATATTGTGTTATGGTCCTCACCTGAGCTTTGTAGAGTGTCAGCAATGGTTGGCATGTGAAGTATTTTCTAGCCCTGAAGAAAGGGGAATTTGTGATGCAGCTCTATCAATTTTAAAGGTTGTATTTTAACCAGCAGAGATACTTAGTGATAATGAAGCCTAACATGTAGAGTAACTTTGAGGGCTCTAATTATGTACTGTTCATATTTAAAGAGGGTGTAATGTAACACTTGTGTTTATTTATCTTTTATCTTTTACTTGTTTCAGTCATTAGACTGTGGCCATGCTGGAGCACCACCTTGAAGAATTTTTATTTGAATGAATCAACCCCTGTACTTTTTTTAAGCCAGGTACTTATTCTATTGTTTTTTATTGTTTTGTTTTTTTGCCAAACTGCATGTTATCATGAATAAGGCTACATCTTGCACCACTCTGTAGAGTGATTCTCATTGATTAAAGCAAGTCATGGGAAATGTCCGGTACTTGAGATGGCAGGTAGCATCGAAGTGAGTCTAAACAAAATGTCTTGGTGCTAGCGAGGGCAGGACGAGACCTGCTGCGTCGGAAAGTCCGAAGGCCGCACTGAGTCCTGTGGC
>JAOPUL010007422.1:42261372-42274882 GCA_027564515.1 Octopus rubescens
GGTACTTATTTTATCGACCCCGGAAGGATGAAAGGCAAAGTCGACCCCGGCGGAATTCGAACTCAGAACGTAGAGACAGACTAAATGCTGCTAAGCATTTTGCCCGACGTGCTAACGATTCTGCCAATAATAATAATATATTATTATTATTATTATTATAACTCCTCAGGTTTTGTTGGAGCTGCTGGAGTTTTGCATGTATAGTGGGCTTGCTACCTGCAGCCTACAGTACCATGCTATCCGTTCTTTTCAACCATCTAATATGTCCCTGATGATTCTGGCCATGCCAAGGAGGCAAACCTTTTGTAACAGTTCTACTGGGCACTCTATTCTGATTTCCTTTATATTCCCTTTGATGCCTTATGATACTGTCCCCAAGGACCCAACAATATTTGGCACTATCTTCACCTTCTTCATTTTCCACAGTTGAGCTATCTCGTATTTAAGACGGTTGTATATGTCTATTTTTTCATCTTCCTTCTTGACTATTTGTGTGTCAAAGGGGCACACAACATCAATTATAGAGCATATTATAGACCACAGGATTTTGCAGGTCTCCAACTCCGCCACTCTCTGTGGTTTGTGCTCATACCATATCTTAATTATTATTATTTCTATTTGACTCAAGTAGTGTGAAGGCATCTTTCAAAACATTTTATTCAAACATTACAAAGTGAAATTTTCTTTGGAGCATAACTATAGTTAAGTAAGAAAGACTGGCCTTCATACCCAGGGTTAGACAACAGAAAAAAGGGGGTTTGTTTCACAAACCTTTTAAGATTTTACTTACACAGATTTCATTTTCACATCCAAATAGGCTACCACACACAATTATGCTACATGACATAAAAAAAATCCTCCACAAACTGAAAACTGACATCTGAATGTATGAGAGGAAAAAGAAAATGTCCCTAATACTAAGTAATTTGGGAGACAGTGTCAATAATAACAACAACATCAGCAGCAAATCTTGCACAATTCCAAATGCTCTGTGGTTCATTTATATAGCAGCTGTGTGAAAATAAACCTGCCCTCAATAAATATCTCACAGTTACAAGAAAAGAAATACAGATCAGATTTTGTAAAACTCAATGGAATTTTTTTGCTACAAAGAAAATCCAGGATAGGCAAAGAGAAAAACTACATACCCCTGCTTATGAAAAGATGAGAATAGATTAAATATTCCCTCATGTTAAGTGATACAACAAACTCTCAAAGACATATTGTGAGAAATGATCTCAAATGGAAAAGCAAAAGCTATGGTATTATTTGCTGTACCTTCAAAATTGAAGATGCAGTTAAAACATAGGATGAAATTGTCAAATATACCACTGGCTACATATTTGTGGCCCAGTACAAGGGTAAAGGGTAAAGACCGCCTTTGGTCATGAATGACCATGGGATTGCACCTAGAGTGTTTCTCTCTGAAGTACAAGTCCGGGCAAGGTTGTTTGTGGAAGACCAGCAGTCGTACATGCATACCAGTCTCTCCTCTCCATGCCACCGATGTTGTCCAAGTAAAAGGCAAAGGCCAATACAGCTTGGCACCAATGATATCACAATTCATTTCTACAACTGGGTGAACTGGAGCAACATAAAATAAAGTATCTTGCTCAAGAGCACACTCTGTGGTCCAGTACATGGGTAAAAAATATAAGAGTCATAAAAAATGCTGGACCATGGTTAGTAGTAAATTTTGTGTTGCAATATGTGAGAGTTGTTAAAGCAGGCTTACCAAAAGTGATCTGTGGTCAAGAGATGTCAAAATGGATTTGCAAGACCTAATGACACCCAAAGGACACAGAAAAATACTAGAACTATGCCAAGTAGAAGGCACCAAGACAAAAGGCATACAGTTAATGATATAGGTCAGAGAATCTAGTTGTTACATTTATTGGAGTAAAACACACTTGAGCTGAATACCTGGAAGAACTGAGAAGATGAAGTAAAAACAAGGAAAATGAAAGTAATGAAGAGCAACAGCAACAACAAAAGAAGAACAAAACCCAGTTTCCAAAGTACCACTAGACAAAACTCTGGCAATAGTAAAGGAAATACCTTTAGGACTAGATGAACAAATACTTTGTCCCTTACAATGTCAGCCTGTAGTAGCACTCCTTCATTGTGTGATGAAGAAAAATGATAATTATGGATGAAAACTCCTTAGTGGAAATACAAAGGGAACAAAAAGGAGGAAAATCACAGAAAAAGAAAACTCAGAATGAAACAACAAAATTAGCTGTTCAGACAGCTTTCAGGTAATTATCTTCTACCTTATTAAAAATATACTAAAAGCAATTAAATTCATTTAGTGTAGCATGGAAACAGACGTTAAACGAGGAAGAAAGAAAAGAAGTATGACTAGTATTACTTTATAATTTTAAAAAATTCTAAATCTGTGTCAGATTAATATGAATTTCTTACTTAGGTACAAAACCACAAATTTTGGCAAGCCAAAAATCAGTTGTACTGATTCTAGTATATGATTAGTATTTTATTTTATTAACTCTAGAAGGATGAAAGGTATAATTTGAACACATAGCATAAAGAGATGTAACTAATCACCACAAGCATTTTGACTGGTATTCTACAGACACCAATACTGCTTTTACCAAAGTGGTTGTGGCTTTTGTTATTTAGTCCCAGATCAACCCTGATTGAAAATATGATCATATGATCAAGGGCATTCCAACCAAGACAAATCTATTTTTTGTTCAGACATTGTATAGTGTCATAAGGTATCACTCCTTTTTTAAATACAGTAGTGTATGATTTGTAGGGTATTTGGCTGCTATTTCTAGCTGGTCAAGCAACTAAATATAGGCGTTCATGTTGGTTCATCAATTAAATGGTTTCTTTCATGATGTAAAAGTTCAAGCTTTTAAAACAATAGAAATGAGACATTGTAATGTGTATGCTTTTCTTAAAAGAGTCTTGAATATTTCCAGCTGTAGAGAAAAAGCATAAACAATTTGGTGCACTGAAATGTTACCACCATTCTATCATATTCATCCCAATCTTAATAGTAATAACCTTTTCGTTATTAGTCACAAGGACTTGAATGATTTAGAAAATATGAAACTTTCACTAAGGATTGCAAAGAAAAAGAAAATAATATGGAGTGTGAAAAAAGAAACACATTTACAAATTATGAAGGGAAGTGTTATGAGATGTTATAGAATATATGGAAAGATGTGTTAAGAATTTTAAAGGTGCACACACATATACACACAGATATGTATACGTATACACATTTGTATGGAAATAAAAAGAAGTGCAATGAAATACACAAAATTAAAATGAGATATGATTTAAAGATATAAGACAAGATTTCTGGTTTGGTTGAGTTGGATATTCCATGACCCTTTTCACCTAACCATTTCTCAAACTGTGTTAGAGTACAACCAAATGCACTTGTAAGCACGTTTTGAGACAATTGGTGCTGAAAGACACCGATATCGTGAGAGACTATTCTTTTAAAATTTTGATAGACTTAATTCTAATTTGAAGAGCAGTTAATATTTGTGCATGTAGTTTATATTCAGAACCTAACTGTTTATATGTCATTCTAACTTTTGGGAGTCTGTGGTATCAGAGATGTGTAATTTTGTCTATTAACTGTTTGTTTCATTTTCAAAGAACGGTAAATATTAGTTCATCATCTTCTGCATTTTCTTCATCATTTTCCTGAGGAGGTATTTTGTTGTCATTTAGAAGAAATTGTTCCCATCACCTATTTTGTTTTATGTGATTTTTTCCCCCTATTTTTACCTTTGTATTTTCATCTATAATTATTTCTTCCTCATCACATGATGAGCGTGTGGTAATATAAGTTGGTATTGTTAGGGAACAAAGTATTTCCCTATCTATTTGTGATACTGGGTCTAACAATATTTCTTTTGCTCTTCTCAGAGTTTTGTTATAGCTCATTATCATTTTCTTTTTCCTTGTTTTTCTTTAATCATCCCAATTCTTCTGCATATTCAACTTTGAGGATTGTTTTACTCTAACAAATCTAACAACTAGGCTTTCTACTCTGTATGATCAATTTTATGCTCTGTTTTGGCACCTTTTAGTGGGTAAGTTATGGCATTGCTGGGGTCATTAGGATATCTTCTATTCACAGGTCACCTTTTGTTAGGCTTGCTTTAACTACTCTTCCATACTGCAACACATGCACACATACAAAAATAAACGACTACTAGCCATAGGCCAACATCATGTCTTTTATTGTGATTCTTGCAAGTCTTTAACCCCTGGAATGAGGCAGGCACAAATATATAGTCAGAATGTTTGACTGACAATTTCAGCCTGTTTTTGGTACAGCAAATAGAGCTTTAACTTTTGCCTTTTTCACTTGAGATGATTTCTCCTTTGTCTTTGAGAGCTTGTTGTATCACTTGTCAGGGGAGAAAATTTAATTTTGTCTCCTCTTTTCATGGACAGGGATATATATTTTTTTCTTTCTGCCTTCTGGATTATCTTATGGGGCAAAGAAATGCAGTTGGGTTTTACAAAATTCTCCTCCACACATTAAAAAAAATTGTGTAACTGGTATAGGTCCAAAAATACTGTCTCTTCAGTTTGTGTTGAAGGAAGGCTTGTCTTCACACAGCTGCTTTATTAATTGATTGCTTGCTTGCTTCATGCTTGAATGGGCTGGGGTCATCCCAGTTTAGTGGTCCTGGAGGCATCCTTGTGCGTAGAGCTGACTAGGTCTACCAGTGCTCCCCATCACTGGTGGTCCTGTGCCAGCCTCTCTGCATCCACCAAGATGACATTGAGCTTTTGGAGATATTCCTTAATCACGTCCAGCCATCTGGTGCAGGGCCTGCCATGGGACCTGCTAAGGCTAGCTATTTGAAAAGAGAGTAATCAATACTATCAACCCCAGTACTACACTTTAATTTATTGACTTTGGCAAGATTTGAACTTAGAATAAAAAGAGTCAGAGGCAATAATACATGACATTTTTCTCAACATAACATTTCTGCCAACCCACCACCCTAATAATAATAGTAATAATTTTTGCTTTAAGCTCAATTACAAGGCTAGTAATTTTGAAGGGAGGGCATGAGTTGATTACATTGATTCAATACTTTACTGATACTTTATTTTATTGACCCAGGAGTGATGGAAGGCAAAGTTGACCTCAGCAGGATTTGAACTAATATTAATAAGAATAATGATGAAGAAGAACAATAATTTATAAATGCACTACTTGATTTATGACTAATAAGTCATCATTAACTATTATAAACATCTCATAAGTAGTTACATGATGTAAATGTATAAAAGATACTAGTGACTAAATGCATACATGAAAATAGTTGATAATCATTGCTTTTCTTAATCTGAGCATTTCATGTTGATGGAAGACAAAAAGATGTAAAACAAAGGAATGTTAATAATGAATGACTGTGGTGAGGATAATGGTTATGATTGAGATGATCATGACAATGATGAAGACAATGAAAATGTGTTAGAAAAATATTCCCAATAGCTTAGCAGTTGAGGAATCAATAGTGGTTAACATGTACACGGCAATACAACATCGATATATCTTTATATCATTCCTTTAGAATAATGCTATTTTGGACTTTCACTGTGAAAACTTTCCTTAAGCAACACTTATACTTATCTGAAACTAATGCTTTTTCCTAGCATGTTGTATAGTGTCCTTTCACACCTCAAGCAGTAGGTAAACAAATGTGAGAAGAATTTTCCTGAGATTTCTCAGGATTTCTTCCAGTTTTAAACAGGATTCCTTTATTCTTTTGCTTAAAATGCTTTGAGACTTAATGGAAAAAGAAGTAGGAAATCCTGGTTCATAAAATTATGTGAACAATATATCATAAAGGTTGGTTTTATGAAGGGACTAAGTGGAAAGGTTATATTACAAGAATTCACAATTATGTCACATCATTGTAACTGAAGGAAAAATGTTTAAAAGCACAACAAAGATTGACAAATCATGAAATTTTCCTTTGTGAAATTGTAATCTTTTAGACAATAAGTAGATTTGTGCATGTATATGTAGAAAGGGAATAGTGCACATGTCAATATGAATATATGTTAGAATGACAATGTATGTAAGAATTTATTTTGTGTGTGAACCTGTGCTATTTTCAATATGTATTTGCAAAAACATGTGCATGTGTAGATGCATGCATGTGTGAGATATATTGTGTATGCATGCATGTGACAGAAAAATGCATATAAGTATATATATATTAAAATGTTATATGTATGAGTATATTTTATATGAGAAGCGGTACCAATACTCAGTGCGTAATTGTACATGTATGACTATTTATTAAACAGTATCTATGATAGCTACATTAATGTATGCATGTAAGTGCAGTATTTTCGTCATGTTCATTGCATTATCTGATAACATTTATATGTGAATATTTTTACACATAACAATGCTGCATATAATGTCATACATATTTTACTCACAACCTTTGTTATTGTGTAAATTGATATTTTTGTATATTATACTATTATGCTATTATCTTCTAAATTTGTTACTAAACACATTAGTATGCTTTTTGTATAATCTTCTGTAAAGCATGTGTGTATTGCATCATATAAAATATGTACATATATAAAGAGAAAGAATGAGAGAGAGAGAGGAAATATATATATTGCTTGCATGATTATATATATATATATATATATATATATATATATATGTATGTATAGTGAGAAAGAGAGAGAACGCTTAACTGTCAAAAGATTGAATAATTTACAATTTATGTAACGTCTCTCAATATTATTTCATATTACATTTTCAAGTATTTTGCAAACTATTTCTAAACTTTTGAAGAAAAAAAAAATTCTCTCCTTTTCTTCGTAAAACTTTAGTACGAATATTAGAATAGAATTTCAATGCTAACAAATCTATTTCTAGGGTGATAAACAAGATTATTTTACCAGAGTATTTCAAATATTAAGAGAAAAAAGAAAACAAAAACAAAACAAAAAAAAGAAAAAAAAAGAAAAACAAGAGCAATTGTTATGATTAATCACAATTTTCTATATTTCTTAGCAATTTAAATAATTAAATAATAGAAATGAGATGTTAAGAAAGAAATAAAGTTTTATGTATGCTGAAGAATAAAAAAAAAAAGAATTCAGGACATATTGTACATAGATTTGGAAGGTGAGTATGATCATATGCCCACAGAAAAAAGAGGACATTGGCATAATCAGAAAAATATAAGAGAAGTCATGTACATTTTAATTTTTAGATATTGATATGATATATTTTGTTCATTTGATAATTAGTATATTAGACAACTGATGTTAACAACCTACTGAGGTATCCTCTATGTAGTCATTCAACATGCAAGAAATACCAGTCAAATTTCTCTAAAATCACACTTAATGAAGGCAGGACATATCAAAAACATCTAGTGTTATCTTTTATCTTTTATACTTATTTCAGTAACTGGACTGCGGCCTTGCTGGGGCACTGCCTTGAAGGGTTTAGTCAAATTGCTCCTCCCCCCACGCCGTATATATTTTCTTTTTAAGCCTGGTACCTATTCTATTGGTTTCTTTTTGTAGAACCACTAAGTTATCGGGATGTAAACAACCCTACACTGGTTGTCAAACCAGTGGAGACAAACACAAACACACATAGATATATACCTATACATATATATATATATATATATATATACACACACATATATATAAGAGATTTCCTTCAGTTTCTGTCTACTACATCTGCTCACAAGGCTTTGGTTGGTCTGGGGCTTTAGTAGAAGCCACTTGCTCAATGTGCCACACAGTGGGACTGTACTCAGAACCATGTGGTTGGAAAGCAAGCTTCTTACCACACACTGATGCCTATTGGGGAAAAAAAAAAAACAAAAAAACACTTGATCATAAGTCTGCTTGATCAGCACTGATCTGAGGCTAAACAGCAATACAACTGATGTGACCCTGCATTGCTGTTTGTTTAGGAAATGAATGATCAATTGCTTTATAAAGATATGTTGTATTTGATTGCCTTATAGATGTTGGGTTTGTGTATGTATGTATGTTGATAGTTTTTGAAATGATGGATCTGCTGTTTGACAGATATCACTGGTGTTTTTATTATTGTTGCATTATTCCAGTTAAATGAAAACAACCAATGAAACGGTTAAGGTGACTCACTAAATTCATGAATTTTGCTTTGATTTCTCACATCAATAATTTTGGAAGCTCATGGATTGCATACCTATTTCAGATGTAGATGTTTGTATATAAATTTGATGTAAATAATTTCAAGTGCAATCACTGAAATGTATTCCAACTATGCTTCCCAATGTAAGTAATATATGTTATCCTAAACAACATATTACTTCCAAAATAGATGTATCATTTCCTTCACTCATGAGCTTTTACATAGGTAGTTGATCTATAAAATGCAGCAGTAAATTTCTCACAGGAAGCACTATGAATCTATAAAACAGAGCAGGATTGTCTATTGTATAATTCAAGATATGGTACCTAAAGTGATAAGGAAAATAATAAATTAAAGGAAAGAGGGTCACAAACATTGCAGAACTAAAATAGAAAGACATAATGAATATGATACTATGAAAGTTAATGTGGTTGTCCATTAAAATATTGTTTAACCTGCGAGTCAGTCCTGATTCATCAGACTAATGATCAATAGCATTCCAACCAAGAACATTCCAGCTTTTTTTTTTTTTTTTGCAGGTATACATTAGTGAATGTATCCCCTTGTTTTAAAAAAAGGTGGTAGTGTTGAATTTGAGAGGGTCTTGGTTCCTATTTCTAGCAGGTTCAATGAGCATGTCAAGGATCCTCATTGGGACATCCAGAAAAGGTTGTTGGTAGTAGTTGATAAACATAATGATAAAAATAATTTAGAAAACTGAAAACAAGACAAACTTTCTTAACTGTTGAGACAATAACTGATTACATCAAAGAACCATATGATAAATTTGGGAATTCACAAAAATAAACAAAACAAAACTTTATTTGGTAAAATTTTGAAGTTTATGTAAACAAACATGCACACAAAGCCATACACACATATGTATACAAAGTATTATGATGGTATTATCTATTATCTTCAGCAAAGTAATGATGCTATCAGTAAGTTTTTCCCCTTCATTGAAAAGTCTTGATACTATCACCAATAGTCTATGTTACCATTAATAAACCAGGATACTATTAGTAAATGTCTTTTGCCATTAATAAACTATGATGCCATCTATAGTACTATAAAAACATAATACATAAAAAAAAAAAAATGCCTGCCACCACTAATATTTCCTTCTGAGAAAAGATTAAAAACAATTCTTGGGGAAAAGAAATGGTGAAAAAATTAGCACAATCTGAGGAAGAAAGATATCAACAAAGAAAAAAAAGCTCAAATACACACATATATGCACGCACACGCACACACACACACACACACACACAAACACACACATGTGCAAGCAAAACCTTTGTTTTATCACTTGGAACCATTAGTCTCTATGGAATTTCTAATCTGTTCAACATCTTTATCTACATGGCAATTCTTTTGTGGAATTATATCACATGATCCAGCGCACAATACCTTAAAGGTTACTAAGTTCTCAGTTTATTTTCTCTTGTTGGAAATATTTGAGAATCTCTCAAAGTTGCCTGGATCTAACCAGAATAAAAGCTGGAATGAAATATTCTTCTCTATAAGATGTTTATATGTTAAATTATTTATTCTTTCGTTCATGTGAATTGAATAATTTTTGTTTTCTAATAGGGTACAAAAAAGTCTGTATGTCAATGTAGGGAAAATGAAAGTTCGTTACAATAGCTTAATAATTTGTAACTTAAAAATAAAACAAATCAAAAACAGATTATCAAAACCATCTCTCGCAACATTCCCCCAGCTTACCCCTAAAAAATACAGCAAAATAACTGTTGAATGAAATGGATAGTTTCCAAGTTTTATATTCTTTTGAAAGATTTATTGCTTACAGGTATTATTTCATTTTCTACATAAATCATAAATGAATTTAATAATAACAATTTATTTTGTCTAAGCATTAGGCCTTTTATTTTTAATAGCAGTGTGTGGGAGATATTGTTGATTGTGTATATAATATTCTAGGTAGTTATTTCATCTCAACACTGAAGGAGAGAGAGAGAGAGAGAGAGAGAGAGAGGGAGAGAAAGAGAGAAAGTCAAATTATACACCTTTATCTGAATTACCATTCTCATACTTTTCATCAAATTTTTCCAAGAGTAAAACTAAATCTTCCCTGTTTCACTTCTCACAGTAATACTTAAAGTGAAGCTGATTCAGTAAGAGAAAAATACCTAACCTCATCCCTTTCATGCTTCTGAATATTTTTGTCAGAGTCAACAGACAGAGAAAAACCTACCTACCAAACGGTTGTATTGTTGGTCACTGATGTTGCCTCAGAACAGCTTTCATTGAAAATGCACATGAACAAAGGCATTCCATCTTTTTCTTTATTTTACTTGCTAAACCTGAAGGAAGGAGCACTGCCGTGACCCTTGTAGGCCCCCTGAAACCACTGAGATTGATGCCATTAATGTTCTGTTTAAACTGTTGTAGGAAAAGCATGAGTAGGGAGAAGATCTCAAGAGGCTAATGTTCTGAAAAGAAATGATTGGGCATAGTAGGCACTGCAGGGCTGAGGAATTGGATGAAGTAAGAGAGATAAGAGGTGGAGAGATGAATGGATCAGGGATGCTGAGTGGTGGAGGCATGAGACTAGCAGGCTTCAAGCAGCAGAAGCTGTTATAGTAGTAATAGACTGGAGTGTGTTTGTTAGTGATTGAATGCCAATCATCCAAGTAGCTCTTCTCCGGATGCTGTCTAGGATGTCTCTGTGCATGGTAGCAGCACCATCTTAGATCTGGGTTCAGTACTCCACTGTTGGCTTTACTTAAGTCATGTAGTGTTAGAAGATGTTGGGGGGATGGAATATTCTCTGGCTATGAAGAGAAGAGGCAGTTTAGGGGATTTGATCCTAACTATGCTAAGGATATAGAGGAGATAATCAGTGATAGTGAGGCTAAGCATTTGGAGACATTGTCAGGGCTTTAGCTAAGTGTTGTACATGTTAAGAAAGGGTGTGGTGTGGTGGTATTTTTTTTATACGAGTTGTGCTTGAGTTCTTTGCTGCTGAAAGCATCACAGCAAAGGATGCTCTCACGTTCTCTGTTTATAGAATCAATGCAAATTTGAAATGAGATGTGTAAATTGCTTGTGGATGATGCATTGTCAAAGAAAGTTAGAGAGAAATGAAGGGTTGTGTCATCTGCATAATAGTGAGCATTGAGAGAGGTAGCAGCAAATAGAACATTGGTGTACAGAAAGGAGAGTGTGGGGGGAAACAACTGAGGCTTGAGGAACACCAGAGTTGATTGAGAGTGGAGCAAAGACCACCATCAACACATGCCACAATGGTGTGAGCTGATGTGAAGATACTGAACGAAGAAATGAGAGATGTGTGGAGCCTATAGGTGCTAAGTTTTAAGAGAAGATTTGCATGCCAGAAGTGGCTGAAGGCTTTGCTTGTGTCTAGAACAACATTGTTGCCAAACTTCTCTAAAATGAGAGATTTAAGGTGTTGGAGAACACCATTGTTAATGGCTGTCTTTATTAACATGGAGATGTAGAAGTAAGAGCAATAGAACAATAGTTGTCTGAATCAGAGGAGTTATTTTTCCATAGAATGAGACACAGTAAAGTATGCTTCAGTGTGTCCTATTCCAAAGGTAAATCTCTGCTGAAAGTGAGAGATTAAAAAGCTTGGTTAGTATATGAGTAAGTTCTAGGGTGCAATGTTTAAAGGTAATGAAAGGTTCCTTGTCAGGGTTGGTGACCTTGTTTGTTTGAAACAGCCAAAGGTATTGTGTACATGGCATGTATGCAAGAAAGGTGGGGAACCTATTGATGTGGGAGGGGGTAGATTTGGAATCATCATCTTCATTCATTTAGGTTTAGAGTAACTAAAAATCCATTATTTAATGAGTTCTTCAAAAGAATAGTAGGGTGTAGTTTGAGGAGATTTGGTTGCTATTTATAGGAAGTTGAGCAACCACATAGAAGTTCCCTTATTGACTTGTAGTGTTGTTGATAAGAAAAGTGGCATTAAGGGCTTCATCATAAATCAGCTGACAGATAATATAATGATTTAAAGATTTTGGCACTAGGCCAGCAATTTCAGGAGAGGAGGTAAGTCGATTACATCGACCACAGTACTCAATTGGTACTTATTTTATATGGACATAAAATATGTACACAGAAGATGGCAACTATGTTTTCCTTTCATCACAAATATGCTCAGTCAATTGCACAAATTTTACTAGAAATGAACAACAACAACAACAATAACGATGCTGTTCATTCAATTGACACAATATTATCAAGTGACTAGAATGATATTTAGAAGTAATCTGAGAAACTAAGAATACATTAACTTAGCTGGTGAAATAAGATATTGTGGAATATTTAAACAAAAAAATGTCTTTCTTTGATTTCATTTGCAATTAAGACAACTGGATTGATACTCAATTACTTTCATCGCAAAATTTAAAACAAAACTAAAACAAAATAACAAAAGTTAGAAGTTACCAATAAATACAAATGGATGGAAATTGTAGAAATTAGCAATACGATCAGTAAATGTTGCTAGATCACATTTTTATTTTGTTTCAGTGAACTTGTTAACCTTGAACATTTTCTTTGCATGATTATTCAGATAAAACTAATTCACTGCCATACAATAAAGGGCATTTTTTCCAGTACCAATCAAATTATAAATAAACAACAGCTACAGATGCTAATTCTACTACTAACTTAGACACAAGGTTACCTTTGTAGATAGAGAAATATATAGAGAGAGAGAATATCTCTCTCTCTCTCTCTATATATATATATATATATATATATAAACATATATATATGGTGATTACCCCATCTTCACAAATGATTGTCGTATCCTTGTGCTTCGTCGTTGTCAATGGCATTTCTGGCTTTCTATCCATGACCTGCCATCTCATTGCAGATCTGCACGGTTTGAAGCATAAGTGGCAGACGACAGTTGTAACTTACTGTGAGTTTCCAACTGGTTAGGTCTGCACATGTCACGACTCTTCCATCGCCATCGGGCTTTGCAGTAGATGAGATGAGATGAGCGAGATCACCATAAAGAGACATCTGTACGTCATTGGATTATCGTGATAGACACTTGTACAACACGAGTACCGCTGTCTGAGTCTCCGTGATTAGTACCAAGGGACAGGCCGAAACGAGATAACCAGTAATCATCACGTGACACCACAGGTTTTACATCAGAGTGTCCCTTTCCCAGAAGGATGCTATGACAACAGCTAGGGGTCCCTCCCTCCCGGTGGTTTTACTGCGTGCCCTATTCAATTCAATTCAATTCAATTCAATTCAATTTATTGGCAATAATAGCAAAAATAGCTTTGGCCATGTAAGGTAAAATGTTAAAAT